>JAVTVY010017192.1:0-61269 GCA_036873755.1 Hanleya hanleyi | reverse complement strand
TATGGATAGAAATACTGCTACAGGATGTACTGAATGAACAATACTGGTATAGTAAAGATCGATAAGGCAACCACTGATAATTACCATTTGTATAGTAGTGAGATCCACATCCCTTAAGATATAGTGGTCAGTCTAATATATCCCGACCACCCCAGATAATACATATGGACTAGGCTGGAACCTTTGTCTCCTATTTTGCCATGAACTGTTCTATGCATGCAGGTAAAGCTTACGTGTGTGATTGAATTCAGGCATTGTACCATTCTGGATGTTGTAGCCACATGGTAGGACAGTTGGACCACCCAGTCTGTCTTTTGTGCAAAACATGGCCTGTTTTGCCAGGTTAGTGTTTATTTAGTTCATATTGCCATTGTATATTATTTGCAATTACGCTCTGGTTATATTTCCAGGGGTGTGTATTTTATGTAAAGCTTGTTTATCCAGTTTTACCATAGAATTATATTATCAGACAGATAATTTCAATGTCTTGGATATTGTCAGTTAGTCTCCTGATTTATATATCTGAATTTGGGTAAATTTGTGGGAGTGTTCATTTCCAGTACATGTATATAATTTGTGTGCATATTGTTTACATTTGTGGGCAATTGTTATTTATTTATATTTCCAGTGTTTACTGCTACCCTCCTAAACTACCACTCGGTACATAATAAAGTCTACATGATTTTACCTATATACCCGGACTTGAGAATTTAGTCATTCAGTCCCTGCGTTTACAATGGAGCCTCCAGTGAGGTATTGAGTGGTATATTATTGAATAGGAGGATAGTCTGTCAATATGGAAAGGAACATCGTGGTCCAGCTGCAAAAATTACGTCATGCACCTCTACCCATACGCTTGGCGACGTCCACTTGATTGAGGGTCACAGTTTACCAGCGTTCCCCACATCTGTTCATTGGAAGATGTATCAAAACCGGTAATATGTCGAGAAGTCAACTTCCCCTATGAAGTCAGCTATATTCTATGGTTACATGAGAATTTCTGTGGTTTTCATGCTGTACGTCGAGGGCTCACCATTTCAACATTTCTGCCAACGTTAATCCTCATTCAACTGAAAGTGTTTCTCATTATTTCTGACTGAAGCCGGTAATTTCATGGGGACTATGCGACACAGTAATGAGTGATTTTGATGCAGACTTCCCTTGAGATGAGATTTAAATGATGTTGAGATGCCTACACGCTTAAACTTTGTTCGGGATTCGAAGTATATTTACCTTCAAGACGGATTGGTGAATGTGAGTAACAATTGCCTGAAAATAATGCTTACATTGAACAATTGAACCATTGAACAATAACAATAAATATATCAATAATAATAATGAATATAGCAACAATATCAATTAATGTAGCAATTGGATATTGGTTTATGAAGAAATTTATTATTGTCCAGGACGGAACGAAAAAATATAAATGAGATTTAGGTAACTTCATTAAGCTAAGTTCATCAAGTGACTTACGTAGTTGAACTTCATCAAATGACTCCGGTAGCTGAATTTAATCAAGTGACTGATGTTGTGAAGTTCATCAAGTGACTTAGGTAGTTGAACTTCATCTGAATAGTGAGTACGGTGTGATTTTACATTGCAAATGGATCCGTGTATATGTGTTCTCTTAACAGTCACAAATACTGGTACTACTTGATTAAACAACTTAAACACTCTTCTGTACCCAGTGCTATAACAGTGTATATAATCAACACGCGAACCATGCATTGCAGGACAAAACTGTTCGCTGACGTTTATTCTGATCATAAGATCGCAAGGGCCTTATCATTTATTTATCCACACAAGGTATTTACAGCCCTGTCACTGCCCACGATCAGCAATAATATTATGAACAGATTAATGAATTCTCAAATGGACTGATGAACTTTCCAGTAATGCAAACCGATACCGATCTCTCTACAACTATATTTACTCGCCCATTCAGTCTCAGTCTACTTCACTATTGACATTGACTCTTTCGACACTTGTCTATTTCACTATGCTTCGCTGTCTTACTGAGCCTCGTTACAGGTCAAACGAATGTCAATTTATTGTACCTAGTCTGGAAATAGTGCATTTCATTATTCACCTGCTCACCGGCCTAGTCCGTATTTGGATTATGTAACAATCTACCCCACCACTGACATTGACAACTTCGACACTTGTCTATTTCACTATTCCTCTCTGTCTTTCTGAGCCTCGTTACATGTCAAACGAATGTCAATTTATTGTACCTGGTCAGAAAATAGTGTATTTCATTATTCACGAGTGTTTGCTGGATTAATGTATTTTCAAGATGTACCTAGAAATCGATATTTTTTTTACAATGATATTACAAGTGAGATGTCACCGCTAGGTATAGCATTGGATGAGATAATGATTTCCTATTTACTATATGAACTAACCGGGATACTGTTGTTCTGGTAAATACTACAATGTGTGCTACCTGAGATACATTAGTGACCATAGATCATAGGCTCTTCGTGTACACGCTATGGTAGTTATAGTGGTCATTGAACAATTTAATATCAGCGTAATACCTGCTGTTATCACTGTAAAAAGAATGTGTTTTGAAACACGACTTCATGGTTTGAGAAACCCAGGTTTCGGTATTTCAAAACACTGCAGCCTAGTTTTAAAACGTGTGTGTTTCGAAACACCGATGATTGGTTTTCCGACAACTTGACGGTTTACAAGCCACTCCTTCTGGTATTTTGAAACACTATGGTTGGGTTTGAAGACCGACGTGTTTCAAAAATCAATTTCTCGCTTTCCCGCAAACTAATCAGAGTGTGTCGAAACACCACAAAATAAAATTCAGTTTCTCAAGAAACTGACGCGTACCGGTGTGCTGTAATAGAGAGTCCTGGTGACCAGTGTCCTATTTCCTATCTACTATGTTCCCCCATATTTGCGCGAATGGCGAGGAGGGGGGGGGGGGGCTCTGCTCACGGACACTCTTAGCCTCCACACCGGTACCCAGAAAACTTGAAAAACGATGGGGTGAGGTGGGGAGTTGGGGGGGGTGGAGTCAAAAGATTGAAAACGTAGACGTTATTTGTCCCTTTAAAACCAGAAGGTAAATAATATACGGCGCAATGAATCGGTCGAGTTTTTGTCTTTTCTGGCTGTTAGAAAATTATAGTTATAGTTGTTACACATTGGTTATTTTTATGCCTCTATAGGTCGGAACAAAATGGTTAGCGCTCTCATCTGCATAGTGAAGAAAGTAAATTACTTGTTAACGGCGTAGAAAACGCCCCTTATACTTCAGTAGTTCAGGATATAGTCGGTCAAAAAAAAATTCTAACTAAAAATATGTAACAAGTTTACAGCCACCGTGGTCAATCTGGTTGTGGTTATTTTCAGAAAACAATTCATTTTCATTAGGTACGCATTGAATATCATCGAGTGCATCAAACATTAACAGCATTGAACACGTTGATTATATAAGGGAGATTGAGACCAAGGAGCACCACAGGAGCGGCGGAAGCAATCCAACATTGGTGGTGCCAAGTCGGGGATGGGACCGAGAGGGAAATTTTGAAAATTTATCCTCCATTTTACGCACTCTGGCGCATGTTCAGGGAAGATCTTAAGTTGAGAAAATGTTCACAATTTCCGCCTTTCTAACTCTAAAAAGCAAGGTTTTCAAAACCCCATTTTCTGCTCTCCAAACACCATTATTGGGGTACGCAAACCAGAGTTTCAAACACTTGTATTTTAAAACCCCGCAACCCCGCAATGTGTGTTTGAAAACGCGTCGTGTTGTTCGAAACAGTATAACTGAGGCACAGAAACGCCGATATAAAGGTTTCAAACACTGGCGTTTTGAAACCCCATAATGCGGATTTGGGCGTTTATTCACCCATTCCTAAGTTTGATCTATGAAAAATGATAGTTTGGTACTGTAATGCTCAAACTATCGCAAGAAATTAGCACAACCGGATAATCTTCAACGAAGTGATACCGGTAATTAATTGTCTAATTTACCGTAGCTATTTTCTTGAAATTCCCAATCTAGTCTCTAGGAAGTCTGGTTCAAAGTGCACCTAAAAGGGATGTCGGGGCCCTATCTGCCCTGTAGGATGGGGACGTTGTGCTGAAGTACCCGATGCACAATGTTTTAGAGAATCCCCACTATCATCCCCACTATCATCCGAAGATCATTGAGATACATGTCTTCAGTGGCTTATTTAATGGAAGACTTATTCGAAGTTTTCAATAAAAGTACCTACACTAAGTAAAGATTACATTACCCTGTTATAGATATCCATGTTTGGCCCTAACATGCAGAAAGTGATTTTCTTTTGAAAATCTACCATTCTTTCTGACTACCGGTACATACTGTTACGCTTGTTCGCCATGTCATGTGTGCTATTCATATAGTACCACTATGACATTTTGAACTACCTCATTATTTTTTTGTGTATCTCGAGCTATCCTGGTGCAAGTCTGGTTTTCGAAAACCTGGTTGCAACTGGACTGCAACGGGAAGTGGGGTTTGGAGAACCTGTGATCTGGGGTATGGAATCACTGCTTCTTGGTTCTGGAAAAACTGCAAGTCTGGTTTTTGAAAACCTGGTTGCAACTGGGCTGCAACGGGAAGTGGGGTTTGGAAAACCTGGGATCTCTGGAAAAACTGCAAGTCTGGTTTTCGAAAACCTGGTTGCAACTGGGCTGCAACAGGAAGTGGGGTTTGGAAAACCCATGATGTGGGTTATCAAAACACCGAGACCTCTGGTTTTCAAAAAAAACACTATCCGTTGCGGCCCAGTTGCAACCACTTTTAGTGTTTCGAAAAACATTCTTTTTACAGTGTATATTCTATAAATCGCGCATGATTTACACTAATATTTTATATTGACGTCATCAATGACTAGGTCACTATAATGAATCGCTCCGTACGTTGATGTTATATTCTATGAATTGCGCTTGATTGATACTAATATATTATTCTGACGACATCAATGACTAGGTCACTATACTGAATCGCTTCGAACGTTGACAGTGCGACAAATTACGATTGATTCTGATATAGCTGCGTGTGAGTGTATGTGTATGTATGTATGTATGTATGTATGTATACATATATGTATATGTGCGTATATATGTATGTATATGTATATATGTGTATGTATTCTACCCTCAACAATTAATCCGACATTTTCGTCTAATTAGTTTTAGGAAAGTTTTTGGCATAAAATGCCGGTGGCCCACCGATTATCAGCGACCGCTATGTTGCTGTCTATTAAGGCGCACCATAGTCATCTATGTCCATCTTTCGTTTATCAATCTTGTATATATGTTTCTATTTTATTATGGGTTTTTTATGCACGCACCGAACAGTTTATTATGTTCTGTGAATGTAGGTCAGTCTTTAGATTTACTCGCTTTCGTACTCAATCATGGACAATATTACTGATATGTTAGTTGATGCTCCACTCTCTAACCTAGCATCAAATCTTTCATTTTTCGATGTTGAATTTCCTATACAAACTAACTGCTCTCCTGTATCTCCACCTGTGAATTACGAATTCTTAGACAAATTATGTTTTCATTAAATGACACAGATCAAAGTAAAGCTTCCACCGATGATAATGATTTTGAAATAGCCCATAGGAATAGCATTAACAGTCAAAATACTATACAGATGCAACTTTCATCAATGAAATCAAATCCCTGCCCATCAGTACCAATGGAAATACATTATCTTTTTTACATATTAATGCCAGAAGTCTTAAGAAGCATTTTTCAGAAATAACAGCATTCATTTATAACTTAAAACATGATTTCTCTATTTTGGCCTTTACAGAAGGCTGGTTAAATCCTGCCACTGATAAGCTATTTGACATACCTGGCTATGTACCATACCCATCATCAAGGTCTAAGAGGACTGGAGGAGGACTGATCTTTCATGTTAAAGAAAATATAAAATCCTGCAAAATTACAACACATATAACGGAAGTGGGAAAAGGTGCCGACATACTGACTGCGTCACATGACTTCACAGAATAGTCTTCTGGTTAAACTATTCATAAGCACATACCAAGAATCTAACGATTCGTGATATGTGTTGTATCTCAGGTACGCTTTTATTGTACCTGTTCATGTGGCAACTTGGATGATATGACCACACGGCCCCTAGCACCGGCATAAGCGGTATTAGATACAAATCTAGAGAGCTATGATGGAAATGCTCTGACAACTCGTATACTGGTAATTGGTGAGCTGTTTCGCTGTGACAACTCGTACTTTGGAGATTGGTGAGCTGTATCGTCGCCAGATGTAAATGACGGCATTTAACACAAAAGACTAGTCTGTAAGGCCCGATGTCGATCCAGCATCAACTTCCCACAAATGCCAACATATATCAAATACCAAAAGGTCTGTACAGGGGGCGGGCCTCGGGGATGAAACGTCCACCAGCAGAATCTCGCCATATACAGGAAAAAATTACAACACATATAAGGGAAGTGGGGAGAGGTGCCGACATACTGACTGCGTCACATGACTTCATAGAATAGTCTTCTGGTTAAACTATTCATACGCACATACCAAGAATCTAACGATTCGTGATATGTGTTGTATCTCAGGTACGCTTTTATTGTACCTGTTCATGTGGCAACTTGGATGATATGACCACACGGCCCCTAGCACCGGCATAAGCGGTATTTGATACAAATCTAGAGAGCTATGATGGAAATGCTCCGACAACTCGTATACTGGTAATTTGTGAGCTGTTTCGCTGTGAAAACTCGTACATTAGAGATTGGTTAGCTGTATCGTCGCCAGATGTAAATGACGGCATTTAACACAAAAGACTAGTCTGTAAGGCCCGATGTCGACCCAGCATCAACTTCCCACAAATGCCAACATATATCAAGGACCAAAAGGTCTGTACAGGGGGCGGGCCTCGGGGACGAAACGTCCACCAGCAGAATCTCGCCATATACAGGAAAAAATTACAACACCTATAAGGGAAGTAGGAAGAGGTACCAACATACTGAGAATAGTCTTCTGGTTAAACTATTCATAAGTACATACCAAGAATCTAACGATTCGTGATATGTGTTGTATCCCAGGTACGCTTTTATTGTGCCTGTTCATGTGGCAACTTGGATGATATGACCACACGGCCCCTAGCACAGGCATAAGCGCTATTAGATACAAATCTAGAGAGCTATGATGGAAATGCTCTGACAACTCGTATACTGGTAATTGGTGAGCTGTTTGGCTGTGACAACTCGTACATTGGAGATTGGTGAGCTGTATCGTCGGCAGATGTAAATGACGGCATTTAACACAAAAGACTAGTCTGTAAGGCCCGATGTTGAAAAAGTTGAACCTACAGTACTCGCTGATTGGCTGGACCTCACCAAGAACAAGGTCCTTGAAACAATCCGCCATATTGACAGAAATACTCTTCCCCAAGCAAAACAAGTACTGAGAAACCTCAATTCGCAAGAAGTTCTAGCAAATCTCCAGAGTAAATTCGTCATAGTACCAGCAGACAAAGCTCCGAATAATATAATATTCATATGTAAATATTACTATTACCAGGTGCTGGTTAAAGAATTGAGTGTAGACATATCTTCATCAAATACGTCTACTTACTCCCAAACTGCATTTACTCTGGAAGATTTATTTAACAATCACAAAAAGTTTCTCAGGGAAAGAGGTATTTGTCTTCCAACCAATCATAACGACATACCAAAGATATACTGGACTCCCAAAATGCATAAATCACCATACAAAGCTAGATTCATAGCTGGTTCTAGAAGCTGCACCACCAAGCTTCTTTCAACCCTATTGACGAGGGCCCTTCAGGAGGTAAAAGCATTTTGGGAAAGGTATTGCGCCACTATTTCTAAGAACTCTGGCGTTGAATGTATGTGGATATTGAAAAACTCAAAATGTCTTACGGAAGAACTTGATGCTAAAGGTCACATACCGTACAGACATGTATCCACATGGGATTTCTCGACTCTCTATACTACAATCCCTCATCAGGACCTTATTGACCGTCTAAGTTCATTAATAGTATCTGTGTTCAAGAAAACTGATCGTAGATATATTAATGTCGGAAGCCATAAAGCATTCTTTAGCTCGACTACATACAAGAGATATCATTCATGGGATGTTTCTTTGTTTATAGAGTTGCTTGAATTTCTCATTAAAAATATCTATGTGAAATTTGGCAACACAATATATCAGCAGCATATAGGTATTCCAATGGGTACTAATTGTGCACCCCTGTTGGCTGACTTGTATCTGTTCTCTTATGAATATGACTATATGCAGGCGCTTTCAAAAACCGATCCATTCAAAGCCCGTTCCTTCTCATTCACCAAACGCTATATAGACGATCTTCTCGCTGTGGATAATCGCTATATAAATGAAGCAGTGAAGGATATGTATCCACCTTCACTGGATTTGAAGGAAACTACAGATAGCCCTACAGGCACATCTTATTTAGATCTCTATCTCTACAAAAATGAAGCGGGCATTCTCTCTCGTCGACTTTATGACAAAAGAGATGATTACAATTTCGACATCGTAAACTATCCCTATCTGGATAGTAATATTCCAGTGGGACCTGCATATGGCGTATACATATCTCGCTTAGTAGCATTTGCTAGATCCTGTGTTATATGTGATGATTTTAATCAACGTCACGAAACATTGTTGCAGAAACTTATAAAACAGGGCTATTCCACCAAGCGCCTCCACTCAAAGTTTCTCAAATTTGGCGATACATGTCGCATGCTGATAGCAAAGTACGAACGTAGCGTGCAAGATCTATGGCGCTACGTTTCGTAACTTGTGTCTAATTCCGCTTAACCCGGGGCTTGGGGCCGTATGAACACATGTACTTCAATATCCTCATGGTGCTCATATGAACAGTCACAATCAAAGCGTGACTGAGATACATCTTTTTTGGATAACGACTCTAAAACGAATATTACGGATTAAGAATACTGATCAGCGATACGGATTTGATATTTTTGGAACATCATGATGTCTTGCCGGCATCATTGAAAACTGTTGACCGCTTCTCTCTTGCAGGAAACAAGCCTATGTTTATGTATACTATGATTGTCTTTTTGAATTTGGTGCTAATACTGTTATATGGAAAATGGAATAGGTCTTTGGATTATGGACGCGGATATTCTCTAATGGACGACGGCTGGATTATGAATGACGGACTAGACGCTTGTAACATGACTTCACAGAATAGTCTTCTGGTTAAGCTATTCATAAGCACATACCAAGAATCAACGATTCGTGATATGTGTTGTATCTCAGGTACGCTTTTATCGTACCTGTTCATGTGGCAACTTGGATGATATGACCACACGGCCCATAGCACCGGCATAAGCGGTATTAGATATAAATCTAGAGAGCTATGATGGAAATGCTCTGACAACTCGTATACTGGTAATTGGTGAGCTGTTTCGCTGTGACAACTCGTACTTTGGAGATTGGTGAGCTGTATCGTCGCCAGATGTAAATGACGGCATTTAACACAAAAGACTAGTCTGTAAGGTCCGATGTCGACCCAGCATACGTAAAGATCTTTCATATCTAGATGATGATGATCAATATGAAACTCTTTTCCTGGAAATAATAATCGACGACAAAAATACATCGCCGGTCTCTTCTATCGGCCACCGAGCAAAAATATTGACACTTTTAATTAATATGTCCTTTCTCTTCTTAAGTCGCCTGAAGTTCAAAAGAATTGTATATTTATGGACGATTTCAACATAGACCTTTTTAAAACAAATAACCATCAGCCTTCGAGAGATTTTCTGGAAAACCTGAAATCACATTATTTTTTCCCATTTCCCGAAAATACAGAAATATATTAAATCATACGATTCGCACATCCAGAAAACACTATTTTGAACGGAAATTCAACGAAAGCACTCAAGATATCAGAGGTACATGGAAGGTATTAAAACAGCTATTGAACAGGAATAAATCTCAAATTTCGGACTACTTTAACATTCGTGGTCAGACAGTAACAGACAAAAAACTTATAGCCGATAAATTCAATGAATATTTTACTACAGTTGCCTCAAGCTTAGATAACCATATTCCACATTCTACGTCAAATTTTCGTGATTATCTCGGTACCCCTATTCCTAATAATTTTGAATTCTCCCGGGTAACTAAAAATGAAGTTAAGAAGACGATCCTATCATTAAAATCATCATCCCGTGGTCTAGACGATAAAGGCATGTCCATGATTAAATTAGTGTCTTGTCACCTTTCCAAACCATTGTCTTCTATCACTAATTCATCTTTCAATTCAGGAATAGTACCTGCTTTGTTAAAACACGCAAAAGTAACCCAGTATTCAAAGCAAATGATCAATTTACGCTTTCGAATTATAGACCAATATCGGTACTGCCTTGCTTGAGCAAAATACTAGAAAAAATTGCCGTGACTAAAATTACAGAATTTCTCGACAGTAATGACATAATATAACAAAATCAATATGGTTTTAGGGCTAACCACTCGACATCTCTTGCAGCATGCTCCCTCTATGACATATTGATATCTGCTAAAGAATCCAAACTATATAGTGTTGTTTCATTTCTAGACCTGTCGAAAGCATTCGACACCGTTAACCACGACATCCTGCTTACCAAACTTGAGCATTATGGCCTCCGTGGTGTACCTAATACCTGGTTAAATAGCTATCTCTACAAACCGTAGTTTATAATGGTATTTTATCCGGATCAATGTCTATTTCCCATGGTGTCCCCCAAGGATCAATTTTAGGGCCACTGTTGTTTTTAGTATACATAAATGACATAAGCCAAGCAACAGACCTCGTAAAAATTATTCTGTTTGCTGACGACACCAGTGTTGTTTTTTTCTCGTTTGCTTTCAATACCATGTCCCAACAACTACATAACTTAAATAACTGGCTATGTTGCAATCGTTTATCATTAAATATAAAGAAGACAAAATACATGCTAATAACACCCAACACCCATAAATCTTCGGTAACTTTCCCCCATCTATCTATTCTCGGCATAGAAATCGAACAAGTTAACCTATTCAAATTTTTAGGCTTATATTTTAATAATAAGCTAAACTGGAGAACACACATCCACTACATATGCAATAAAATATCGCGAAACATCGGAATTATAAACCATATACGTAGTGCTTTAAACACTAAAACACTTCTCATCTTGTACTATAGTTTAATAATTCCTTATCTATCGTACTGCAATGTCTTGTGGGGAAACACATACATCACACATTTAAAACCCCTATCTTATTACTCCAAAACGTGATTTGAGAGTCGTAAAATTGTCACAAAAACGTGATCATACATTGCCATTATTCACAAAGTACAAAATTTTGCAACTAGATAATCTTAATATATATCAATGCCTACTATTGGTTCACAAATTTTTCCATCATCCTCGTAAACTATCATTAAATTTTCGACCATATTTCAGGAAACAATCGGAAATACACCGTTACAGTACACGGGGTCAAGAAATTAATTTGTACAGACCGTTCTATTATTCAAATTTATCTTTCTATTCTCTCAAAACCAAAGGCTCTAGAGAGTGGAACAAATTACCTGCTGCTATGAAATGTATCGATTCCATTTCCCTATTTAAGTCCAAATTGAAAGACCTCACATTATAAATACATATGTGCATTCTCTTTTTGTATTATTCTTCTCACCATCCAGAAGTTATTCTTTAGTCAATTTGTTATCTATGGGATTAGAACAAGCCCCTCGGGGTTTTATTCCCGCCAATTGTCTCGTTTAGCGTGTATTTTCTAATATTACAACTACTGTTTCTTTTATGACCGCCATTTCTTTTATGACTATATGCATTCATTGGTGAATAAAATCAAATCAAATCAAATCAAGTGACTCCGGTAGCTGAAGTTCATCAAGTGACTCGTGTAGATGGAAGTTCAGCTCTTGACTCTGTTAGTTAGGCTACATCAAATGCATCTGGTAGGTACATCTGTTTGGTGAATTCGAAAAGTAAAGGATTTCCAGAAAGGCTCTTTCCAATGTATATTTTCACCATGCCATTTTACCTCTCCCTCTCCCTATTTATGTACACAGCCGGATTATGCCATACACGATGCGAATTAAGCTATATAGCCAAAGATTTGTTGACGAGGAACACGTAACTGCACCCAATTTGCCCCTACCCTACCTCCTTTTCCGCATTATTACCCACAGGCATATTTCATCAAAATCTTGCTGATATCCATCACCATTGTCGAGATATATCGGCCATACTAGCATTGGATGCCAGTGTATGAATATATACAAGATCATTGTGTAAGTAATTATCTGTCGTTGATGTTAGTATTGTGTTACTTAAGCCCCGTTCACATGCACACAATTTACTCACCTGTGTAAAAATACACATGTGTATATTTACACACGTATGTATTAGTATAATTTGCTACGCATTCACATGACAATGAAATGTGCTAGGTAAATTCTGGTGCAAATATTCAAAGTTAACCTGCTAGGTTCGAGTGAGAAACCAGTTCATTCTGTCTCTGTCTTTCAAGATGGAAAGGCTTCATTTTTTCAGGCAGAGACAAAGGTTGGCATTGTCGTGGCGTTTGTGTGCTGGGTTGGCAACCGGGCTATCCCATGAAAAGCGAATGTGGAGAAGGGAACGCTCAACAGTTTGGTGGGATCACATTGTGAAAAATACGTTTGATGAAGAACAGTGGAGAGAAAATTTTCGAATGGGACAGGGAACTTTCAACATGCTTTGTGAAAAACTCCATGGAGCACTCCAACCAGATGAAAGTGTTGTGCGTGATTCTCTAGAGCCTTCAAAAAAGGTGGGAATAACCCTGTACTGGTTGGCTTCCTCGTGCGAATACAGAACGATTGGGAATCTTTTCGGTGTTGGCAAGTCAACTGTCCATAAGTGTGTCCACGATGTATGTAACGCCATTGCTGACAATCTCATGCAGCAATATGTACAGTTCCCTAAAGATAATGGCCTCCGCAAAGTCATTAACGGCTGTGAAAGGCAATGGGGCTTTCCAAATTGTGCAGGTGCCATAGATGGATGTCATATACCCATCATCTCTCCTAAAGAAGCTCATGGCGATTATATCAATAGAAAAGGATGGTATTCATTGGTCCTTCAAGCTGTGTGTAATGACAAGTACATATTCACAGATGTTAACATTGGATGGCCTGGTCGCGTTCACGATGCTCGTGTGTTTGCAAATTCTGAGATTTTCCATAAAGCTGAAACCAAAGAGCTTTTGCCTCCATGGACCAAAAAAGTAATTCTCCCAGACAAAGAACTTTCTATGCCCATTGTTATTCTAGCTGACCCTGCCTACCCATTGAAACAGTGGCTTCTTAAACCATACTCCCACAGAGAAAACCTATCCGATCAGCAGCGCGGTTTCAATTATCGATTGAGTAGGGCTAGAATGACCATTGAAAACTCATTTGGAAGACTGAAGGGACGGTGGAGATGTCTTCTTAAGCGACTCGATGTTGAAGTTGAATTTGCTTGCACTGTCATTGCAGCTTGTATTGTTCTACATAACATATGTTAACTTCACAATGAAAACTACAACAAGAGATGGAACGATGAAGAAGACGAAGATGGCGCTCCGGATGTAATCGATGCTGATCCAGATGATGATGACATATCTGCAAAGGACATTCGCGATGATATAGCAACTGCATTTGCAACTGGAATTTTGTAATTCTCCATTGATAGCTTACTGAGCCGTTACTGATTGTCCACTCCTGAAATAATGACTGCTGTCATCTTTTGCTGAATCTTTCATTCGTTACTATTGTCCATTCTCTGCTGATTTCCAGTCTAACGAGTCGTCACTAGACAACTATCTTCCCCATGTATGGCAAATCGACTTGATGCAGATGGGCGATGTTAACTCGAACAGTCTCCAACTCAGGAAATCAACACTTACTGATGGTTATGATAGCGTGGTAATTTTTTAAATAAACGTATTTGTCCATATTTCTCAGTTCAGCTGTTTAGAATGACTTCTTGTCTCTCTTTAATACCAGCTCTACAGACAACCATGGCTATAGAAATAATGGTAGAGATTCTACATGTAGCATACAAGCAGTTATTATGTGAGGCCTGTGTGCTCAAACGGCGAAAATAAAGTACAAATAAAGTCTAGATCACAGGGACATTGGAAAATGATGTATGTTTTTATTGAGAAGAGGACCAAAAATACTGAATTGTTTATCTACATATGCCCCATCCAATAACATCCATCTTGTCCCATTTCCCTGTGGTCTGGATTCATTTCCAGCCATGGTACATTTTCGGGGTTGGGCCCAATGTTTCATTTTTCCGCCATCGCTGCGACAGAACCATGTATTCATGCAGAGACCTCTTCATTCCTAACAAAGAACTCCGCGTCAAGATGAATATTTAGGCCATTTCCATAATTGTAAAAGATTTCAATTACGTTTAGAGATTCTCAACAAACACTTTTAAAAGCCAAAAAACATTATCCACACTGTCACGAGAGCAATTACACAAATTGTAATACCTTCACCGAAATAAGCTTAATACATACTATAATAATAAAGTCTCTTTTGTAATTATGGGTACCGTATTATAATGTGCTATGTGCATATCGTTGAAAGATTGTTCCATTCGAAAAAAGGGAATCAAATTACATGTACAGGTATATAAAATGAACAAATGATCATCATTCGTGAGCAATTTATAATGGCCCAACTGAGCAGAATGAACAGGAAAAATAGACGAGGTGGGCAGTATATTTTCCTGATAAAGGAAGAAAGCAGTTCCAAATGTCTTTCTGTATTATTTGTAACTGTGGTCAAACTGAACAGTCCAAATAAATTTACGAAGTCCATCAAAAAAAAAATGAAGTCACATTTCTTTGCCTAAAGTCACATGTGCCCCCCAAAATCCATGGAAATAATGAGCACTTGATGAAACATACACAATGATGTTTTTCTGTATTGTCATCCCACGTTTATATGACTTATGATGGTTTCTAGAGATTAATGAAGGAGCTGGGTGAATTATCAAAGGATGGTCCATCTTCCGGCGATTCTCTGGGCATGGATGAAGGATCTAGTCTTGTATCTTGCCACTGGGAAGTGCAGGGAGCTGGAGACTGGGGAGGATATCTTGGAAAATGAACACTGGGAGCCGGAGCTGGAGCTGCTCTTTGTCCTAGTGTACCCATTATCATCTGCATCATGTTGTACTGGTGCTGGCGCTCTTCTCTTCGCTGTCGTTCCTCTGATTCCACTTTCATCCTTTCCAATTCCATCCGCTTCATTTCTGTGTCGAGTTTCTGTTTCTCCAAATCAGCGTAACGAGACTCAACTTTTTCGTTGGCAGCTGAAAACCCTCCCATTATGGACGACAGTGCAACCTCAAGACGGCTTTTCCGACCTTTTGTGGTTTCCTTCTTCTGTACGATTTTTTCTTTAGGTTCTGATGCTTTGCCCTTTTCCTTTTTCCTGGCCTTCTCGAAACTGGTACCTTCACCGACCTCTTCATTTTCTCCTTTTTCTTCTCCGCTCGGAATGGTTTCTGTGTTCTTGTCTTTCTCAATTTCACCTGGGTTTCTGTTCATCCCTTGTTCGTCTTCGCTGTCACGAGTCGTCTGAATCATCTTCTCTGTCGGTATCTTCTCGTCGCCTCTTTCTGTTCATTGTTTCAATAACCTTTACTGGGGAAGACGCTGGTCGAGTTCCCAGGATTTCGTCCAATTTCTCATAAAATTTACATAGTGTTCGTCCTTTTCCACTTTTGTTAAGGTTTGCTTTGCACTTCCTGTAAGCGCGTTTCAGAGTGTGCATCTTCGTTTTGCACTGGTCTGAGGATTTGTCGTATCCTCTTTCCTCCATTTCTGCAGCCATATCTTTGTAAATGGTGCTGTTTTTGACCTGAGGATCATCCAGCTGTTCTTCTACACTATGTTCCTGCCATAAATTTAATAAGGCCAACGTCTCCTCTTCAGTCCATCCGATGCCTCGTTTCGACTTTTTAGAAGCTTTGCCAGACATTTTCAATTTGGAGTTCCAGCTCTGTGATGGCTTCACACACAACTGAATGGTAGCCTGTGTTGGAATGGTCAAACTGATACTAAAAATAGCGATCATGAAACAGTTGCTGCAACAGGTTTGACCCATATAATAATGTCCTTGAGTGAAGAAAAAAGTGATCTTGTTTTCATTTATTCCTTTATCTGATTCCTAAAATGCACGTATGTATTCATTCATTAGCTGTTCACATGTCCAAATTTGCACATGTGTAAATTTACACATGTGCAAATATACTTTTGCACCTGCTCTTGACCAGATGCAAATTTACTCAAAGTGCAAATATACATACATGTGTATTTCCGTTCACATGACAAGAAATACACATGTGTATTTGTTTACATAGGGTGCAAATTTGCATACGTGAGTAAAAGTGTGCATGTGACCGGGGCTTTAATGTAATAATAATGAACGGAACGATGAAGTGGGAAGAACCTAAAAGTTAGTACGGCTTCCAAGTTCCGGCACAGGCAACAGTTTCATTTAGTCCATGGGCATATCCGTATTACTCATATTATGTCTTTGCGTTACACTGTAACTTGGCTACGGTTAAACTTGCCATCATTGTACAAGTGTGTTACTCGGTGTTTCGCGCACGTCGGAGTGCCATGTTAAGCGGCCAACCACAGTGTACCCATGCAGGGGCAGTTGTATGGAGTATTCCATAAATCATGTGCATAATCTATAACAAGTGCCTCTAATAATTGCATTTGCAACGGTTTATGACTGCAGACTTCTACCACAAATGACACTACAAAATCCCATAACTCTCGTAGCTCTCACAGATACAGTCGTGCATAACACAAAGATGCTTGAATGAGTGAAGGAGTAATGAAGCGAGCGATTGACTTTAAAAATGAGTATCTCATTGAATATGAGTGAGAGATGGATCAATTCATTTCCAGATGAAATTTTATTAGACGTGTGTCAAATTACCAGTTTTGCATTTGCAAAATGGATATACATCCTCTGTCATGTCTGCATCGTCCTGATATGTTTGAAAAGCATGTGCAGCTTTCCTTATGTCGGCTTACGAAATGGGCAACCAGCAGGTCTCCACAATTTCGGCAGCAAGCTGCTTCACCCATCTTCCCCGTTTCCACCTGGAGCTTTGAAGGGGAAAGCCATTCGCCGCAGTTTCATAGCGAGGAGTAGGATATATCCCACAGTGCAGAACTGTAAAATATATGTTCAGATGACTCTGGTACTGGGATAATAAATTATATAATATACATAATATTGACGCCTTTTCCCCACCTGACTCCATTAATATAATGAACATATCGGCAGACATTTATTTTGCAACGTGGGAAACAGGGTATATACGCGAGCGTATAATCAATATGATTGTATTCTTATTATTTAATATAACTGGCACAACGATTTGAATGAAAAAAATATCATTTCATATGGCATCCGGCTTCACTTTTTCATACTCCTGCTACTGCATGTAATTGCCGTATTAAATCTTTAAACACATTATCAAATGTTGGTTACTTTTCTTTTATGTCATCGTCCGAAACAAAATAACATGGCATATTAATGCCGTTACAAACCTCAAACATATTTCACGAATGCTTGAAGTTGTCCATTACTTTCTTTTTCAGGGTTTTATGGCCGAAAAACCCTTCAGAAACCCAAGTGTCCCTCTAGAGGCCATACTGCTGCCAATGAAGAACTCATTCATTGCATCCTGTGAAACATGACATTTAACAGCCCATTAAAATAATGATTGTGCAATCCATTGCTTCGGTATACAGGACTGAGAAAGGGAAGTCATTCATTTATACAACTCTGTCCATTTACCCGTCATTGGACGAAATATGCTTCAAGTGATTCAAAAGTATCGTTGCATGGGCTTTCAGATTTATTCACATTATGTTATTTCACTCAAGGGCAGTTATGGTACTGCAGTTTTCACTTATCGTATAATTATACTCTTTCTTGCATGCACGCAAACATTGAAAGGCGACGGACACCGTTAATTGGATATAGAATGTATTTTGCAGGGCCGAGTGGTAAACTTTCACATTGGCAACTTTAATTCATTGTTGGGTGTACCTGCAGGAGAATACCCTCTTTGTGGAATTCGGAAGGGCATTCATGCAGACCTTCCAATGACTTCTCGGGTGAGAACCCATTCACACATGAGCGGCGTGATTGGCCAGCTCTCTCGACACCAAGATTGTCTCCGTTGGCCAGGACGGTAACCAAAGCTCCAGTTTCGCCATTTTTGGGAACATATTTCTAGATATGTTCCATGATGTCGATGACACCTTTGGTGGATGCGGGATCAGCCTTACCCACCCCTATATTGACCTAATGAAAATAATGGACAATAAATAAGATTCGGCAAAGCTTATTAATTAAAATTTGCCTTCAATGTATTGCAAGAAGTAGTATATACAAAAGGGGCCGCCACAGCAACGGCAAAATCTGAAGCACCTTTTCGCGTAGACCCAAAAATTGAAGCAAATCCCTAGCTGGCCTGGGTGAGGGGCATTAGCCCCACCCCCCACCCCTATCAAAGTTTCTGCGCAATCTCCGGAACAACAAAAACTAAAGAGCTGAAACTCCATGACTTTATATTTTATCATATTGGGGTCATTTTGAGCCCATTTGCATAACCCCGAGCAGCGGATCATGGGTAAATTCAAGATGATGGGCACGTGGGGTACCGGAAAATTGATGTTTTTGACATATTTCTTCAAAATTTCTGCTTTTCCGCGATGAAAAGTATACGAAATCTAGTTTATTGCACATCACATAGATATTTACTAATTTATCAAGCAGTTTTTCCGCAGGAATTGCATAAATATAAAATTCGGAAAATGTGACAGGAAAATCAAAGCGGCCATCTGTTTTTTTTACATTTCCTGGTACAGCTTGACCCAAGGGTATAATGTGGTAAGTTGCAGCCCCGAAGCTCAAGGGGTAAGAAATATAGGCGCAGAGGTATATAAATATTATGCACTACTGAGCAGACGTTCAATTTAATTCGGTATCATTGGAAAGTAACAGACTTACACCATTGCTGGCTTGCATCATTTTCTGGGAATATTGGTATCGGAGGTGCTTGGGCAAGCTGATCTGTCCTTGGACAACGCTAACATGTTCAGTAATGAGCCTGCTCACAATAAACACCATTCTTTTTCTCAGTTTGGCGTAATCTTCTTCACTAGGGAAGTATTTATACGGGCAAAGGTTTCTGGTGGAAGCCACTTCACATGCCTCCGATTGGAATGTACCCACTCTGTTTTCCACAGCGTAGCACATTCCCCACAACAGGAATCCGCTACCTCTACCCAACCCTTCATGTTTTGTCTGGGGATTCATCTGCACGTTATCCCAACCTACGGTGTATCCTTTGGGACCATCGATATCAGCCCTATTTGTAGTCTCCACATAGCTCTACATATCAATTTGAATACAAATTATATCATAAACATATGAATGAGTAGTGTAGATAAAAAGCATTGGTCACTGCCTCCCTTCTTATAAAAATACATATCGCCTTGTTGCATTTAAACTTGATCTGCACGAGGAAGAACCTATCGTTTGGGATGGTATTTTGCAGGAGGGTAGTAATCCTCATGCTGAGGCGATTGAAGATGTCGGACAAGGGAAGTGACAACAGGCGTACATTAAAATGCGGTATCAGAAAAGCGGTATTACATACAAATCTGTAGAGATATGATGGAATTGTTCTGACAACTCGTATATTGGTTATTGGTGAGCTGTGTCGCTGTGGCAACTCGTACACTGAGGATTGCTGAGCTGTATCGTCGTCAAAGGAAAAGGACGACATTTAACACACAAGACTAGTCTGTAAGGCCCGATGTCGTCCCACCATCAACTTCCCACAATGCCAACACCCTGACTTCTTTGGTGTCATGGCGGTGGTGGGGGGGGGGAGTAGTTTTTAGCTGTTAAAATGGCTTTTCGTCCGTGGTCCGTCGTCCGTCCGTCATTCCGTGCGTAAACAAGTCTTGTTATCGCGATTTCTCAGGAACTTCTTCTTGGATCTTTCTCAAATTTGGTACACAGGTTCACCCTGGAGTAAAGTTTGCAACATACCTTTTCTGGTACGATTCGAAAATCCAATATGGCCACCAGGCAGCCATGTTGGATTTCCCCATGAAAACTTGTTATCGTGATTTCTCAGAAACTACTGCATGGTCAAAGTATCAAGTTTGGTATTTTCGAGCATGCATGGTATCTTAAAAGAGAAATCTCAAACTAGCCCAGTCAACAGAACAGAATTAACATTTCTTCCTAATTATAAAATCTTAAGTATGTTCCATAGGTCATGCCAAAGTGACAAAGAGACTTTTCTGCGCTTCCAGTGCCCAATGATGACACGTACAAATTTTTTTTTAAAAAATACTACAAATCGAAGACCATCGAATCGAAGTGCCTGATCACCTTTTCGAACCATTGTCTTCTATCACTAATTCATCTTTCAATTCAGGAATAGTACTTGCTTTGTTAAAACACGCAAAAGTAACCCCAGTATTCAAAGCAGCTGATCAGTTTACGCTTTCGAATTATTATTTCGTGACTAAACTTACAGAATTTCTCGACAGTAATGGCATAATATCACAAAATCAATATTGTTTTAGGGCTAACCACTCGACATCTCTTGCAGCATGCTCCCTCTATGACATATTGATATCTGCTAAAGAATCCAAACTATATAGTGTTGTTTCATTTCTAGACCTGTCGAAAGCATTCGACACCGTTAACCACGACATCCTGCTTACCAAACTTGAGCATTATGGCCTCCGTGGTGTACCTAATACCTGGTTAAATAGCTATCTCTACAAACCGTAGTTTATAATGGTATTTTATCCGGATCAATGTCTATTTCCCATGGTGTCCCCCAAGGATCAATTGTAGGGCCACTGTTGTTTTTAGTATACATAAATGACATAAGCGAAGCAACAGACCTCGTAAAAATTATTCTGTTTGCTGACGACACCAGTGTTGTTTTTTCCTCGTTTGCTTTCAATACCATGTCCCAGCAACTACATAACTTGAATAACTGGCTATGTTGCAATCGTTTATCATTAAATATAAAGAAGACAAAATAAATGCTAACAACACCCAACACCCATAAATCTTCGGTAACTGTCCCCCATCAATCTATTCTCGGCATAGAAATCGAACAAGTTAACCTATTCAAATTTTAGGCTTATATTTTCAGCTAAACTGGAGAACACACATCCACTACATATGCAATAAAATATCGCGAAACATCGAAATTATAAACCATATACGTAGTGCTTTAAACACTAAAACACTTCTCATCTTGTACTATAGTTTAATACTTCCTTATCTATCGTACTGCAATGTCTTGTGGGGAAACACACACATTACACATTTAAAACCCCTATCCTTACTCCAAAAACGTGCTTTGAGAGTCGTAAAATTGTCACAAAAACGTGATCATGCATTGCCATTATTCACAAAGTACAAAATTTTGCAACTAGATAATCTTAATATATATCAATGCCTACTATTGGTTCACAAATTTTTCCATCATCCTCCTAAACTACCATTAAATTTTCGACCATATTTCAGGAAACAATCGGAAATACACCGTTACAGAACACGCGGTCAAGAAATTAATTTGTACAGACCGTTCTATTATTCAAATTTATCTTTCTATTCTCTCAAAACCAAAGGCTCTAGAGAGTGGAACAAATTACCTGCTGCTATGAAATGTATCGATTCCATTTCCCTATTTAAGTCCAAATTGAAAGACTATTTTACTGAAAATTGACCAACCTCACATTATAAATAGATATGTGCATTCTCTTTTTGTATTACTCTTCTCACCATCCAGAAGTTATTCTTTAGTCAATTTGTTATTTATGGGATTAGAACAAGCCCCTCGGGGTTTTATTCCCGCCATTCGTCTCGTCTGGCGTGTATTTTCTAATATTACAACTACTGTTTCTTTTATGACCGCCATTTCTTTTATGGCTATATGCATTCATTGGTGAATAAAATCAAATCAAATCAAATCAAGTGACTCAGGTAGCTGAAGTTCATCAAGTGACTCGTGTAGATGGAAGTTCAGCTCTTGACTCTGTTAGTTAAGCTACATCAAATGCATCTGGTAGGTACATCTGTTTGGTGAATTCGAAAAGCAAAGGATTTCCAGAAAGGCTCTTTCCAATGTATATTTTCTTCATGCCATTTTACCTCTCCCTCTCCCTATTTATGTACACAGGCGGATTATGCCATACACGATGCGAATTAAGCTCTATAGCGAAAGATTTGTTGATGAGGAACACGTAACTGCGCCCAATTTGCCCCTACCCTACCTCCTTTTCCGCATTATTACCCACAGGCATATTTCGTCAAAATCTTGCTGATATCCATCACCATTGTCGATATATATCGGCCATACTAGTATTGGACGCCAGTGTATGAATATATACAAGATCATTGTGTATGTAATTATCTGTTGTTGATGTTAGTATTGTGTTACTTAATGTAATAATAATGAACGGAACGATGAAGTGGGAAGAACCTAAAAGTTAGTACGGCATCCAAGTTCCGGCACAGGCAACAGTTTCATTTAGTCCATGGGCATATCCGTATTACTCATATTATGTCTTTGCGTTACACTGTAACTTGGTTACGGTTAAACTTGTCATCATTGTACAAGTGTGTTACTCGGTGTTTCGCGCACGTCGGAGTGCCACGTTAAGCGGCCAACCACAGTGTACCCATGCAGGGGCAGTTGTATGGAGTATTCCATAAGTCATGTGCATAATCTATAACAAGTGCCTCTAGTAATTGCATTTGCAACGGTTTATGACTGCAGACTTCTACCCCAAATGACACTACAAAATCCCATAACTCTCGTAGCTCTCACAGATACAGTCGTGCATAACACAAAGATGCTTGAATAACTCAGCGGTGGGTGAAGGAGTAATGAAGCGAGCGATTGACTTTAAAAATGAGTATCTCATTGAATATGAGTGAGAGATGGATCAATTCATTTCCAGATGAAATTTTATTAGACCTGTGTCAAATTACCAGTTTTGCATTTGCAAAATGGATATACAAAATGGATATGTCTGCATCGTCCTGGTATGTTTGAAAAGCATGTGCAGCTTTCCTTATGTCGGCTGACGAAATGGGTAACCAGCAGGTCTCCACAATTTCGGCAGCAAGCTGCTTCACCCATCTTCCCCGTTTCCACCTGAAGCCTTGAAGGGGAAAGCCATCAGGCAAGTCATCCAGGTTGGTCATTCCCCGCAGTTTCATAGCGAGGAGTAGGATATATCCCACAGTGCAGAACTGTAAAATATATGTTCAGCTGATGACGACCTCTGGTACTGGGATAATAAATTATATAATATACATAATATTGGCGTCTTTTTCCCACCTGACTCCATTAATATAATGAACATATCGGCAGACATTTATTTTGCAACGTGGGCAACAGGATATATACGCGCGCGTAAAATCAATATGATTGTATTCTTATTATTTAATATAACTGGCACAACGATTTGAATGAAAAAACTATCATCATTTCATATGGCATCCGGCTTCACTTTTTCATACTCATGCTACTGCATGTAATTGCCGTATTAAATCTTTAAACACATTATCAAATGTTGGTTACTTTTCTTTTATGTCATCGTCCGAAACAAAATAAGATGGCATATTAATGCCGTTACGAATCTCAAACATATTTCAAGAATGCTTGAAGTTGTCCATTACTTTCATTTTCAGGGTTTTATGGCCGAAAAATACCTTCAGAAACCCAAGTGTCCCTCTAGAGGCCATACTGCTGCCAATGAAGAACTCATTCATTGCATCCTGTGAAACATGACATTTAACAGCCCATTAAAATAATGATTGTGCAATCCATTTCTTCGGTATACAGGACTGAGAAAGGGAAGACATTCATTTATACAACTCTGTCCATTTACCCGTCATTGGACGAAATATGCTTCAAGTGATTCAAAAGTATCGTTGCACGGGCTTTCAGATTTATTCACATTATGTTATTTCACTCAAGGTCAGTTATGGTACTGCAGTTTTCACTTATCGTATAATTATACTCTTTCTTGCATGCACGCAAACATTGAAAGGCGACGGACACTGTTAATTGGAAATAGAATGTATTTTGCAGGGCTGAGTGGTAAACTTTCACATTGGCAACTTTAATTCATTGTTGGGTGTACCTGCAGGAGAATACCCTCTTTGTGGAATTCGGAAGGGCATTCATGCAGACCTTCCAATGACTTCTCGGGTGAGAACCCATTCACACATGAGCGGCGTGATTGGCCAGCTCTCTCGACACCAAGATTGTCTCCGTTGGCCAGGACGGTAACCAAAGCTGCAGTTTCGCCATTTTTGGGAACATATTTCTGGACATGTTCCATGATGTCGATGATACCTTTGGTGGATGCGGGATCAGCATTAACCACCCCTATATTGACCTAATGAAAATAATGGACAATAAATAAGATTCGGCAAAGCTTATTAATTAAAATTTGCATTCACTGTATTGCAAGAAGTAGTATATACAAAAGGGGCCGCCACAGCAACGGCAAAATCTGAAGCACCGTTTCGCGTAGACACAAAAATTGAAGCAAATCCCTAGCTGGCCTGGGTGAGGGGCATTAGCCCCCCCCCCCCACCCCTATTAAAGTTTCTGCGCAATCTCCGGAACGACAAAAACTAAAGAGCTGAAACTCCATGACTTTATATTTTATCATATTGGGGTCATTTTGAGCCCATTTGCATAACCCCCGAGCAGCGGATCATGGGTAAATTCAAGATGATGGCCACGTGAGAAAATTGATGTTTTTGACATATTTCTTCAAAATTTCTGCTTTTCCGCGATGAAAAGTATACGAAATCTAGTTTATTGCACATCACATATATATTTACTAATTTATCAAGCAGTTTTTCCGCAGGAATTGCATAAATATAAAATTCGGAAAATGTGACAGACAAATCAAAGCGGCCATCTGTTTTTTTTTACATTTCCTGGTACAGCTTGACCCAAGGGTATAATGTGGTAAGTTGCAGCCCCGAAGCTCAAGGGATAAGAAATATAGGCGCAGAGGTATATAAATATTATGCGCTACTGAGCAGACGTTCAATTTAATTCGGTATCATAGGAAAGTAACAGACTTACAACATTGCTGGCTTGCATCATTTTCTGGGAATATTTGTATCGGAGGTGCTTGGGCAAGCTGATCTGTCCTTGGACAACGCTGACATGTTCAGTAATGAGCCTGCTCACAATAAACACCATTCTTTTTCTCAGTTTGGCGTAATCTTCTTCACTAGGGAAGTATTTATACGGGCAAAGGTCACATGCCTCCGATTGGAATGTACCCACTCTGTTTTCCACAGCGTAGCACATTCCCCACAACAGGAATCCGCTACCTCTACCCAACCCTTCATGTTTTGTCTGGGGAGTCATCTGCACGTTATCCCAACCTACGGTGTATCCTTTGGGACCATCGATGTCGGCCATATTTGTGGTCTCCACATAGCTCTACATATCAATTTGAATACAAATTATAACATCAACATATGAATGAGTAGTGTAGATAAAAAGCATTGGTCACTGCATCCCTTCTTATAAAAATACATATCGCCTTGTTGCATTTAAACTTGATCTGCACGAGGAAGAACCTATCGTTTGGGATGGTATTTTGCAGGAGTGCAGTAATCCTCATGCTGAGGCGATTGAAGATGTCGGACAAGGGAAGTGACAACAGGCGTACATTAAAATACGGTATCAGAAAAGCGGTATTACATACAAATCTGTAGAGATATGATGGAAATGTTCTGACAACTCGTATATTGGTAATTGGTGAGCTGTGTCGCTGTGGCAACTCGTACACTGAGGATTGCTGAGCTGTATCGTCGTCAAAGGAAAAGGACGACATTTAACACACAAGACTAGTCTGTAAGGCCCGATGTCGTCCCACCATCAACTTCCCACAATGCCAACACCCTGACTTCTTTGGGGTGATGGCGGTGGTGGAGGGGGGAGTAGTTTTTAGCTGTTAAAATGGCTTTTCGTCCGTGGTCCGTCGTCCGTCCGTCATTCCGTGCGTAAACAATTCTTGTTATCGCGATTGCTCAGGGAATACTTCATGGATCTTTCTCAAATTTGGTACACAGGTTCACCCTGGGGTAAAGTTTGCAAGATCCCTTTTCTGGTCCGATTCGAAAATCCAATATGGCCACCAGGCAGCCATGTTGGATTTCCCCATGAAACCTTGTTATCGAGATTTCTCAGGAAATACCGCATGGATCTTTCTCAAGTTTGGTATTTTCGAGCATGCATGGTATCTTAAAAGAGATATCTCAAACTAGCCCAGTCAACAGAACAGAATTAGCATTTCTTCCTAATTATAAAATCTTAAGTATGTTCATGCCAAAGTGTCAAAGAGACTTTTCTTCGCTTCCAGTACCCAAAAATACTACAAATCAAAGACCAAGGACCCTCCGTACATGTGCATTCACTTTCAGACTAACTTTGCTCATTTCTCTTGTATTATAACAACCGACATAACTACAGTTTCTAGAAATCTTGAAACTTGTGAAACTTATATTATATCTTGTTCATTTTCAGTGTCCTTTTTTCGATCTTTTTCGCTCAGATTCGTAATTCTGTAACCAAAATTACAAATGAAACTTTGTTCTTGGTAACAATGGACAAAAACATCCTCTTGTCATTAGCTTACAATTATCGGACAATAGTAGGCGCCAAGATCCTTCAGGATCTCTCGTTTTGGAACAAGGGGGTAATAAATTTGTTAATAGCAATTGCTGGGGTTTGGCATTTTTACTACATATATCTTTTCAGTGTGCGTCCCCCCCCCCGCCGGCCACATAAATATTGAGCGGTTCGTCATTTAGCATGTTTATGCGTTTGTAAGAAAAAATGCTATAAAATCTTAAAACGCCTTTCATGTCTTTGGCCCGCCGTCTGTTACATGCTAATAAGTCAAGTGTGTACAATTTACCTTGTTGAACAAAATCGCCCTGTTCGACAGAACTGCACGACTCCTTGTCCGCAATAGGCAGAAGTACAGAATAAATCAGGTTTGATGTACATGTAATGTTAAAGTGATGAGTTTACTGTTGACTGCTTCTGTGTTGCAGGAAAGTATGTTATGTAGCTGGTATTTTCTATTTTCCTTTCATGAATATTTACAATTGATGCATCACCCCCTACATCCGACCGTCGCCAGCCGCTGAAACGGTCATCAGCCGGTGAGGTTATTTTCACAACACCGGTGAGATGGTGTTAAAACTTTGGATTTCTTTCACATTTCTTCTGAGGTTATGGCCACATTTAATGGATATTCATTCATTAATGGGAAATAACAGTCATTTCAATCGTTCGGTTACATATCAGGACGCCTTGTACTTGAAGATATGGTACATATATTAATTAAAAATTAACGTGTGCGTCTATCCAGGCTACGGTGAACAGCACCAGCATGCTACTCACTTTTCTTTATGCTGTTCACCGTAGCCTGGATGAATGCATATGGTGTGACTTGCAATAATATTAGTACTTACGCGAATTAAATTCATTGAAGTTGGGTTGACATACAAAGAGCATTGAATGAGGAATAATTACGCATGATAATCTGTACCGATTAGTGTCACTTATTAGCGATACGAGCAACTTTAAAACAAAACTTCGCTCCAAAACAGTATCGCTGTCCGTTTTCGTATGATATCTCTAAGTACAATGCCCATAACCTCAGAAGACATGTGAAAGAAATCCAAATTGGTAACACCACCTCGCCTGTATTTCAAAAATAGCCCCACCGGCTGACCACGGTTTCACTGGCTGGCGACGGTCGGATGTAGAGGGTGTGCATGGTAACTGTCGAACGAACACTGTTATTGATTACCTCAACAGACTCTTTTCAACGCACGAGTTCATCGGCATGGTGTTGGCCCAAGATATCGACATGATTTCTGGCCGCTCCTAAGCCCTGCGAAACGCCGAAATCATGCAGGGTACGAAACACTTTTTCCGTGGCGCCCTGCCGCCACAATTCCACACCCAAACAAGACTGAATAAGTGAAAACATGAATTACAATAATGGTAATATATCATGTTAAATCACCAGCCCAAACATTTGCGTCCATACAGAAATAAAAATTAACAGTGACATATGACAGAAAGAAAAGGAATAGAAGGAACAAAAGACACTGAGAAGATATAGTGTATGTGAAATATTACCATTGAAATACTTTATTGATATTGTGTCAATAAACGGAGAATGTACAATTTCGGGACGTTCGTTTTATGATATTTTTTGTAGGAATTTAAAATATGATATGTATCCAAAGTATTACGATTGCACGCTTTGAATGACAATGAATAACGTTCCGGTACGTTAAAATATGTTGTATTGTAACGTACTCATTTCAACAGAAGGTTTTTTAAAGTCTGCGTAAATTCCATGCCTTACTCCTTTTAAAAAAAAGATATCGTCGTATTTATAATTCACTCGTTTACAATTTTCCTCGTGGTAACTATAGCAGGTCAATGGAGGTAAAACTACAATATTTTACATGTAATACATCACAGTAGCTGTGCATATAGCTCCTATTCACTTTACCTGAATGAATTTATTTCTTCCGGGCTTTGCTGAATAAAGCGCCATAGAGATCATCAACCCCATCCTCATGTTGCGTATCCGTTGACCCTCTTCCTCGGTCATTTGCCTAACAGAGAAATTTGCTCACAAATAACATTTCGTATTTAGGCCGACATATATAAGATGAGATAAGATAATGTGATATGATCTATATATCATCTTGTATTTTCGTCCAAGTGTGTGTCGCGCGGCGACCTGCAAAAGACAGGGTCGACGCGAAAGGTGACTTCGCGTTTCGAAAGTGGACGTCGACTTTTCCGTCACGCGTCAAATTTAAAGCAATACTTACTTTATTTTATATACGTTCCCATCACAAAGGTTAGACTGTTAAAGAAATATAGCCAAGTATTTTAGTGTCGTTGAGAGCGATAACGTATTATATTTATTACAATTTTTGAAGCCATGTTTTCGCTTTGAGGTCGACGTGGGCGCCACCGTGTTGCCTGTGGGATGGCGTGACTGATGACGTCAGTATTCAGGACAACGTCACGGCTAATGCCAAGCTCTACCAGTCATTCATTTCGTTCTGCTTCGCGCCTCTCTACTTAGCGCTGTAAGGGTCTCACGGACTTTGCCGGAGTTTACCCAAGGTCATCTGTTGCCACAGTAAATGAACATGACGACTGTCTAACTGGGCGAATTAATATCAGCCGCGATTCACCGATATATATTTCCGCAACATATACTTCTGAGGTAATTTGTCAAAAAGCTGCCTTCAAACTGTGTGACACTGCCGTTTTGTAACACACTGAATATCCGTTAAGTATATTTCAAGACAAATATACTTTTAACGATCAGTAAAACAGTTGGACAGAACAGTTATTGGTTTCTACAGGAATCCTGCAAAAGATGGCGAGACCCCTACAGGGGTAAATGCAGCGTAGCGCAAAGCATCCTGGGAGAGGATGGGGTAATGCTTCATCCACGGACGTACCCCGTTCCAACTACGGACATTTGAATTACTCTGCGTTGGAGTTGTAACTCGAGGAAACAAATGGCGCGGCAAATCCCACGAGGGTAATTCACGAAAGGAAAGTGGTTTACCTAATCTTCCAAGTTTTTCAACTGAGACTCGTTCGATTGAATTTGGACATAACTT
Organism: Hanleya hanleyi; assembly: GCA_036873755.1. Lineage (NCBI taxonomy): Eukaryota > Metazoa > Mollusca > Polyplacophora > Lepidopleurida > Hanleyidae > Hanleya > Hanleya hanleyi. Next base: position 31,373 of record JAVTVY010017192.1, on the reverse strand, counting down.
GAAGCTGAGCGGTAAACTAAAAGGCCATCCTCTCCAATTGATTCTCTCGATGATTTTAGTTGAACGACGATGCTTGTAAGTTTACATTTCAGCCAGTGAAATGACCAGGGACCCACCTTAACATTGCAAAACGCGACACAAAAGGCGACGTCGTGTTTTCAAACGCGACATCCCTTTTCGCGTCACACGTCTTTCTTTCTTAACTGGATGCGCGACGCACACTTTCGCCTAAAATACAACCCCCTTTACCATTGTTGACGCATTTACCGTGCATTATACACTCTTAAAACGAAAATGTTAGATTTAACATGTAGAGGGTTGGAGGAGGGAAAACATTTAGAAAGTGTTAAATGGAAAATTTTAAGCTGTTACATCCAACACTTAAAAGTGGTGAAACAACACTTTCTAAATGTTTTCCCTCCTCCAACTCTCTAGATGTTAAATATAACATTTGCGTGTTAAGAGTGTACAAGGAGTAAATGTAGGTCAAACCTACCATAAAATACAGGCGTGTGAGTCAATACCGTATTCCAAGGAAATAAGACAGAGCGGGGTACCCGATTTAACAACTGGAAGGCGTCGTCGTTGAAGTAATGTGCGATCGTGGAATGGTCACAAAATCTGTCACTTGAAAACGATATTAATACCTGTATGTAAACGGCGTCCTGCTTAAAATACAACTAATTTGCTTATTCATGAGAAAATCCCAAGAAAAGAAATAATAATACCATTAATATAAGACTTTTCCACACAATGGCTTGGAATCCTAATTAGGATTGACTTTATGTTTCGGAAGTAGCCATCCCTGCTATACAATTTTGTGTTACTTATTGCCCCACTCGCGTTGTTCCCCCTAGAGAGTAGGGACGCAAGTAACAGAAGCTGTTTATGAGCGTATTCCTACTTATTCGAAATGCTAGAGAAAATGCACACTTTGAAGCTGGCCAACCTTTTGTTTTGGTTGGGTCCCATGTTGTTGTAGTAACTCGTAATTTTGCTCGCAGCTGGGAACACTGCATCCAGCATTTCCATTGATATAGGTATTTCTTCTCTGCATTCCTGGAGAGCATTTCTCCATGAAAATGACCCGATGGTGTCTGGCTGAAGTTCCTTAGAAAAGTGGCTGTTGGAACTTACGAATTTCTTCATCTGAATGTAAAAAATCGGTTGATCGTATTGTATTGCAAATATATGCATATTATGAAGTTAAAATTCCGGTACATGAAGATTTTGATTATACAATCTCAGACATGTACTGTTGTAGATGTAAACAGCTGCAAAAAGAAATTAAATAAAGAAACAAAATATAATGACCAACAAAATATATACTGTCTAAAAAACTTGAGCGAACTGTTCCACTCAAGTTCGAGTGAATAACTTTTTTAATAAGTTTTTGGATAACGACTCTAAAACGAATATTACGGATTAAGAATACTGATCAGCGATACGGATTTGATATTTTTGGAACATCATGATGTCTTGCCGGCATCATTGAAAACTGTTGACCGCTTCTCTCTTGCAGGAAACAAGCCTATGTTTATATATACTATGATTGTCTTTTTGAATTTGGTGCTAATACTGTTATATGGAAAATGGAATAGGTCTTTGGATTATGGACGCGGATATTCTCTAATGGACGACGGCTGGATTATGAATGACGGACTAGACGCTTGAAATGTACCTGTTCACTCAAACTTGAGTTACTTTTCAATCAGCTTGAGTTACTTCTCACTCAGCTTGAGTTACCTTTCACCCATTTTCAGTTAAAACCACTTCAGTTGAGTGAAAATCTCAATCAAGTATTGAGTGGGATCAATTTTCACTCTTACTTGAGTGAAATTTCACTCGACTTTTTTATAGAGTACATACAACCATGTTGGTTGTTGATTTACATTTGCAAGCTGAAAAAAGTAACAAATCAAAATTACTGATATCATTTTGTTACTGTATTGACTATTCACCTATATCGTCTATCAGCGTTTTGCAGACTTGAAAAGTTGTAACGCAACGTCTACAGTGAATAATTGAAGAAGAAAATAGTATGCATAAGAAAGTTTTTAGCACTTACAACTGAATTTGGTTCACAATAGCATACTTGACTGCAATCATTATAGTCATGAAATATATAGGTATCTTACATATAGTGTTTTCATCATATATATGTGTATGACAGTCTTTATGGCCTCTATTTTCTCCTAAAGAATATCTATCCTGGATAAAAATGGTCATAGTGGCAGTTGTGTTCTTCGAAAAAATGTAATATTAATGTCTTAATGAAGACCTGAATACTAATAAATTATGACTTGAAATTATAAATGTTCTGTAAACAGTGTGTTATTTGTCATACTTCTCTCTTGATTTCTTGTCCCACCACACCAAGGACGGCCTCCCTGCACAGTTGTTTAGACATAAAAAGTTTAATAGCGCATTCATACTTTGATTCTGCTATAGAATTAATTATTCTATTTTTCAATGAATCTTGACCACCATTATTAATTCGCCTAATAATTCTGGGGCTTGGTCCACTGATATTAAGAGACGCTGAGGAGCGCCTCTTCCTTGCCCTCCTAACAGCTGACATGTTGTTTGCCAGTGGAGGAATTTTTTTCCGAACACGTGCGCGGTTTGCATTTTGGGTAATCCTCGTGCGCGCTGCTGACACAGCCAGGTTTGCACATGCGCAAAGGAAAGGAAAGAAATATGACGACGTTCTGATATGTGCCGAGAAACAACAACAATACCGAGTCACTTGTGTTTTTTCTACCCTCTGTGCTTTCGTGAGCAGACTGTGTGTGTTTATAGATAAGTTGATGGAATAAGGTACGTATTTATTCATGTATTTGGGTCGAATTTCAGAAGTTGAATTTTGATGTTTGCCGTGCGCGTTAGCTCGGTTTTTGAGACCCAGTGGCGTGAGCATCCCCTGGTCACGCCAACAAGGGCTAACCTACAGTAATCCTTAATTACCTCACCAGGTGGTAATCATGTACTTGGTTCGAAAGCTGATGCTACAACACGCGACCAACAACAACATCCAATTTGATGTCATTTGACTTTTATACCATGAACTTCATTAATGTTCATGAACACAAAAACATAGACATAGGAAAAAAAGAAGTCACTCGGCATTGTTGTTGTTTCTTCAGACATAACAGAACCTCCTCCCTCATCGCCTGGCTACTTCGCCTTAGTTTACCCAAAATGCCAATCGCACCCGTGAACGGCAAGAAATACAGGAAAATGTGTATTACAATTGCCAAGCACATGTCCGCCATAAGGAATGCAATCGATTCTGTGATATTCTGATTGATTTAGGCTTATACAATAAAGGAATGAAGACCACCAAAAAGAAATATTTTAATGTATATATGTCTCAAAAACATATCAATGGACTTAGAGCAGACATGTTATACCGGCTATTTCTTCCTGTTCACGTGTGCGGTTTGCGTTTCAACAAGTAACATTACATCTCTGTTAGTCCTTTGCTCTGATCTCCTAAAACGTCCTCATTTGAAGTTGTTGTATCAACAGATATGACTGCCGTCGAACACTAAAATCACATTAAATGACGGTGTTGGTTCTAACCCGATAAAGGGTGCTACTACTAGCTCATCATAAATAATCGATGTACAGGACATTGTATAGGTCTGAATCCAACGTCATATACTGGTGTTCAACTCAAGACCAATTCTTAGTGTTGATCAGCAACATCTTCCTCCCTGTGTTCAAAAGGACACTATCCCAATCTGTATTATGCCGATTATCATTATTGTATCACACGATGGGGCTTAGTCCTAATTAAATTCGTCCGTATTGTTTGTGAATTGGGCAATTTGATTCTTTCGCTATAAATAACATTGAATCACTGACTGTAAATGTAAAATCGTTTTACATTTTAGTACATTATATTTCTCAAATACTCCATCAATAAAATGTAAAAACTAGAAAAATTGTGAATTTCAATATTTATTTGTTTTGAAAAAACTCTTCCTTAAATAACAGAGGAAAAAATAGCCGAAATAATTTATGTAATTTATGTATAATAACAATGACTCCCTAACCTTTAACCACATTTTTACATTGTCAGGCTGACGGCATTCTCTCGTCTCACTTAACACAACCAAGAAAATGACTTCTTCCTTACATCCTGGATGTGTGCACATACAGTTTCGTATTATTTTACATCTATTCATTAAATCCCAATGACACAACAATTCACTTGCGTCCATTCGCAATTTCTTCTTCGCCTCAGCCAATGCAAGTAGGTAAAATTAACAATCACGGTCTTTGAAATTCACTGAACTCGTTTACAATAATTATGAGAGAAATCAGCCAAACCACCTATCCATTACACACATTGATTTCCATCATAGTTATTGTAAAGTTATAAGGTGTATATAAATGACAACATTGTACATTAGCCTTATCATATTTGTGGACTGGTAACTTCTACATGGACACTAATTGTAAGCCTGGTGTTTAATGGTGGTTTTCTGTTACACTGAATAAAACTATTATTCCAAGAGAAATGTACATTTCCACGTCAGTTTTCAAGTTCATACCCAGATGAACTTAAAAAGAATGTCAATATTTAAATGGTTCAGGATTAACGGTCTGTTTGTGTTTCCTACGAATATGACTAAAAAATTTTGAACAAGCCTTTCATGTACCTGTGCTTGTAAACCACCTGTACTTTCAGTGGTATTTAATATATTATAACTGGCGACAGAATATGTAACTGCTGATGAATCAGATAGCGAAAGCCTTCCATAGGGTACAGTTAGCATCTTAAGCGGCAAATTTAGCGTCATCTTTACAGTCAGAGAGGTAGTTCACTAATCAAAACCATTCTGAATTATCTCAATTTAAGTTACTTCATATTTTCTTTTGCCTTACAGGTCATTTGTGATTTGTATATAGTATGCACAAAGAGACACACTAGTCCACTTACCATACTTCAGTTAAACGTTCTTATAAATCATTCATCTCACCAGCACATGTGTAGCAACAAGAACAATACTACCAATGTGTACACCAGCTTATGCTGCTCTTGTTGTCTGTTTTTAGTTCTTTAAAGGTGAAGAACCTAAAACTATACAGTCATATATTTTAAAATTTATTATATGCAATCATGTTAAACTTGCAACTTGGGAAAATACCGAAGTCCACTTATGCTACAATCCAGGCACACTAATATATCCCGCTTGGGGTGATCCTGCAGATATAATCCTGTATAAATTTTTATAAAAATTGCTTCCTCCATAATTTCCTCCGTTTTCTAATTTTCACCCATTTCTTACATTATCTTGCTGTAAATTAATCGAACAGTGAAGGCCATTTAAGTTACAAACGTTATAAGTGTGAGGTCAGCTGTTTGGTATATTTAACGTTCATCTACCTGTTTGCGTGTGTAATACTAGAGCATATCTTATTCATTGTTCATACCCATGTCGAAGAATTACAAGTGTCAACAAATTCTGTGTTCAAATTCGAACAATGTTTGAAAAACATCTTACATCTTCCCCTGGTGAAAGGTGGTATGCTATTCCCACAGCCAAAATCAAAAGCCTTTGCAGAGTAACTTGAATGCCAGGTAAAGCAAATTCCCAAGTCATTGTATGGAATTGAACGCCCTGGCGTTATTTCAGCTGGTTCATCAACATTCACTGAGTGGACATCCTCCATTTACAGCAACATGAAACTGGATGACCAATGACTTGTCGCTCTGACACAAACTGAACAGTCTCGCATCTGTACTACATGAACACGTTAGCAGCTGTGTCTTGACACGCATGCATATTGTAGTGTACCCAGCGTTATTCCACCTGATCAGAATATATACATGTTGAGATGTGCTGCATGTAGGCAACATTTACAAACAACTGAGTTTACATTGCACATTTTTTATTTGCAATCAGTTTGAATGCCGAGAGTTCATGGAATGGAGGTAATAAATTGCTTGTCATTTCATTCTTCTTGGAGATGGGCAATACATATTGTCAAGATTTCCCAATTTCTCGGACCGCCACTGTGGCCCACTGCACTTTAGTCTTAAGTTATAAACAAAGCGATTGGATCATTTTCTCACGTGACTGTCACAGAAATCTAAGGACTTGTTTTGCAAGAAATTAACCTACTTTCATGCATAAAATGGCTTATCGTTTTAATTTCCTGCTAATGTTATAAGAATTAACTCTTTAGCTTAAGAATACAGAAACCATGGACAATCGATTGACAACGGAATATTAAAGGACATACAATACCTTTGAATTATAATAGCGTACTTGTATAATATTACAACCCCCAGTATTATTTTTTTTCTCTATGCCATAAATGTATCCTCCATACCATGAATGTGCCCTTTATTCAAGCGATCATGGAAAACTTTAAATTGCAAAACTTCATATCTCCGCCGCCTAAATAGACAAAAGCATCAAGGAGTTATTTTCTGGGAATATTGTTCTAACGCAGCCATGCATACCAAAAGCCACTAAAAGTACACACGACGACTTTTCAGACCGGTTATAAACTACTATGTTTGCTGCATCAAAACGAACCTAACATACGGTCGCCGACACTGGTGAGGCCATAAAATGAAAGCCCACGGGTTTCTGAATCCCATCACAACAAAAATGACAAAAATCATGCAGTTCCAAAATGTAGTCAAATTTTATTCAACTCAGAATATAAAACGATTGGACAAGTTCATATATTTATTAACAATTCTTTTTACTGGATAACTTTCAATATCATCACAAACCGTATGACGCCGAATATATCTCGATCGATCGACCCTATCGATATTTTCCGAGAATCCCTGTACCTCAGTACTAATATGTAGTATTAGAATCTTCAAAGTGTTTAATACTGTCATTATTGAGCATCAACATTATAAACACGTGGTGCAGTTCCCAATTCCTTATGTTCAACATGTACAGTTCACTTTCCAACACCAAGTGAAAAGTCCTTATTCGTGGTCTCTGAATAGAGCAACGGAAACACCGAACATGGCTTCTTATCAACAAACTTTTCACTTTTACTTTCATGCGTCAAAAAAATTACCAACAACACATTTCTGTTAAATTATACTGCATAACAAAACAAATGTTAAGAAACATCCCTCTACTCCATTGAAATCCGAGAAATCCGAGGTATAGAACATAGTGCAAAAATGAAGTTACTCCAAATATCCCTGCAGTACAGATTCGTTAAGGTAACCTCGAATACATCGAAGGAAGTCATTTGTTCCTGTCGGGTTTCAGCAAATTTGTGGGAGAGAAATTTCCTTTCACATCTACGATCAAAGATTTCTCTCCCATTGCAGAAGTCCGTAATACCCGCAAAATCACGGATATTATGTTTGCAAATTGCAGTCCAATTGCACTTAAAATCTGTTTATACTAAGCCATGTCCACTGCCCTCCGAGCTGAATGAGACGTTTAGTCAGCTTATATATTTTGGACTATGTTTCACTACGACTTATTCATAGATTCAACTATGAAAGCGATATTTTTGAAATTTCAAACAGCAATTTATTTTCAGGACAAGAAACTAGCTTCGGCATTTCACTTCTGTTCTACAATTTTACTCCGTTCCACTGAAAGGCTTAGAGTTAACATTGTTTTCTTTGCAACTGTAGCAACAAGCGCTGGATGACGGTAAGACCACGGTCTAAGCTATAGAGTCCGTCGCAGTAACAAGGTAGGAGAATACAACACTGAATAGCGTACGGTCGGGATGCCAAGCTCAAATTTGCATTTGTTACACGTTAACTTCACTAATATAATTAACCTGGGATTGAGGGTTCCCCGCTAGCATGTCTACCCAGGGAAGCGAAAGCTACGATAAATCATATTCACTCACCCAGAAATGAGACCCTGTCTTCCTTGTACCAACTCCTTTGTGATTTTGTGCTATAGGCCCTACACATAATCACTTCATGTTTTAAATGTATACCATCTTCATTGATAGAATCCTCTACAAAACACCTGTTTGCACAGTCACTCCATTCTGATCGATCCCATTATCAATGCGTTGAGTATAATTTTGTATACTGGTGTTACAGGTCACCACCATACTGTATTAATAACAATTTACTTGTACATGCATCACATTCGTATTGAATGGTGATCGCTGATAAGAGTATTGCCCATATAGAACACTTGACTGGATTCCAGCAAATAAAAACTAAATCCTGTTAATCAAAAACAATACTGTCAAATAATTACGTTTATTCTTTGTTAACATCAATGTCTTACACGCAATATTATGACTGAATCATGGTAGCAGATATTCAAGGGTATACATGTCTACACTAAACTGAAGGAGTCCCCAAATTGCACATCTTCAGCAGCCAAAGTTAAGCCAATCATACCAATACAACACCATGATATTGTCATATTACCCATCACTGATTGTAATCAAAAGGTACACATACTTGAAAACCTGTATGTATTGATATTTACTCAAGAATTAATTTAATTAATGCACGAAATATACATACTTATTCTTTGGGTTATTCTGTATGCATTTTGTATATACACCAGAAATAGAATTAAAATTTTAATCAAAATATGTTCGTTTCTTACCTCTACTCGGGAAATGAAATATTTGTTCCTGCTCAAAGATTCTAAACAAAATCTTGCTGGGAAGAGCATGAAAGGGCTCTTATTTTTTTCTATGTCTTAATGTTTAATTTTTGAAGAGTCCCAATTTGGAAAGTCTACACTGAATAGCACATCAATATTAACACTTTCATTAGCTAAATTATTTTAGACATAATCAAATCAGAAGCGATCAAATTGATGAAAATTTTGCAACAAAAATTTGCCGTATACATCTAAACTAGTGCAGACCAGAAACCTACGATTTTCCAAAACTTGGATAATCTTATTCATTAAAATATTTCAAGCTGGAGCTTCTACCAGTGAAAACTGGCCGGTACACATGTCATGATATTTGTGGAGCATGCTGCAGGATTTCCAACTTCCATAGATCGGATAGTATCCACACAATCCCATTCTCTTGCCATAGCACCATTAAACTACAGGGGTAAAAGCGTTCGGTGTCCGGCTATTTTCGTTTAGTTTGACCTAACGAAACGCGAACGGAACGAAATGTAAACGCGTTTCAAACGCTTACCAAACGATTATAGTAAACGAAACGCTTTCAATATCGCTTAATTTTTATTTTATCAAAACGCGTTTCCCTCGTCAAACGCGTTTGCTCTGATCGAAACGCGTTTATAAACGCGTTTGTGAATGCGTTTTATAAACGCGTTTCGAACGGGGTTCTCTTTTCGTTCGACTTTGTGCAAATTTGTGTTTTTATTTTGCAAACCAGGCCAGGAAGTCCACGTGTCGGGGCTTTCCCCAGCCGCTATTATAATCCCTGTGCTATAAATATATGTGGCATAGCCTTTAATATACAAGGGTAAACACGTTCTGTGTCCGGTAATTCCTTTCGTTTATATATTGCGCTAAGATTAAATCTTTTCGTTCACCAAGCGAAACAATATATGTCTTCCCGTGTCAAGCGAAATGATTAGTCAGGCATGTTATACTGAGTCGAAAAAGCGTTTCGCCTGACCGTGACTCCATGCAGCTTTTGACCAACACTCAGTCGCCGAACCGTTGTACAAAGATAAAAAAACAGACCAAATAATATTCTCGCCCGACGAAGCAACCGTGGTGTGGACGGTAATGCTTATTTAACAACAACAACAATAAAACGCGTTACGAAACGCGTTTCCAAAACGCGTTTCGAAACGCGTTTTCAAAACGCGTTTCAAACGCAAGCTTATATCTTTTCGTTCACCAAGCAAAGAAATATTTGTCTTCCCGTACCAAGCGAAATGATTAGTCAGGCGTGTGATACCGAACCGAAAAAGCATTTCGCCTGACCTTGACTCCATGCGGGTTTTGATCAACACTCAGTCGCCGAACCATTGCACAAAAAGAAAAAAACAGACCAAATAGTATTCTCGCCCGACGAAACAACCGTGGTGTTGACGGTGATGCTTATTTAACAACAACAACAATAAAACGCGTTCCGAAACGCGTTTCCAAAACGCGTTTCGGAACGCGTTTCAAAACGCGTTTCAAACGCGTTCATAAACGCGTGAAACGAAACGAAAGATAAATGAACATACCGATGATCAAACGCGTTTGCGAGGTATAAACGCGTTCTTTGAGAAGCAAACGAAACGAATACAAAACGCGTTTAGAACGCTATTGAAACGCGTTTCAAACGATAATAGAACGATAATATACGTGAAAAACCGGACACCGAACGCTTTTACCCCTGTAGGTATGTTCATTTAGGCTTTCTGCAACCAGGCGGTGTTACGAGTTGCAGGTTTTGTAAAAGTTAGATCCAATTATTCTGATTGAATGAATCAACTCTGGCATGTTTGTTTTAAAACCAGAACTCGGCATCATTAGAAATTGGCAGATTGACACATCAACCTGCAGAAAGTCCTAACATGTGTAATGTTTATTTCCTGTGGAATCGCCCGCTATCCAATGGGAGAATGGGGATGGTGTACATAATACTATGTAACCGATCACCGGCTCTGATTTTCACCACTTCGGTTCATTCCACACCTTTCTGACGCGGCTGAATCGATCAATAGTTTGTATTTGGTACTTCCAGTTCATCCATTCTGTAACCGCCTGTTCTTTCTTATATCAGAAGTGCTGAATCCATAACCTGCAAGCTGGAATCAATTGTATCAATTTAATATCAAAACTCAGTTCATTCAAATTGTATATACTTCTCGATGTCAAGAATGTTATCAATAGAAATGATCATGATGTTGTATCGTATATCTCCCGTTTCATATAACAATTACATATTTGTACTTATATAGTATGGGACCTGACCATGTTACAAGACTTCGCAATTGTATGAAATAAATACCATATGAATTTAGTCCAGTCTTAATCCAGAATCCCGAATAACGATGATGGATCTTGGCCACTGGTTAGATTCCTCTTCAATGATATTGATTTCAGTGTCACGAGCATACCGAGCCAGGAAATTATAATCTAGATCAGGATTGTTAATTATATCATTAACTTCTCTATGCAGCAATGTTTTAGAAATTTCTCCTTGCTATCGGTTAAAAATCTATTTTTAAATTAGTTGTTTCAAAAGTTTATCAAATTTCTTCCAATTCAATAATGTACACGTGGAATGTATATACACACACCTTTGTTTTAACTACAATTTAGAATAAGCAACTTCTATTCCATCAAAAGTTATCTGATGTACAGACTTTTAGATTGTGTATAATACTAATGGCCTGCCTTAGTACATCAGTATTAATACATATAGTGCAATACATACCAGCTCGACTTGGAACTCCATTATATTTGCAAAGAGTTGTGTCGCATACATGTGTGACACAACACAATGTAGCTGTTAATAAGATTAAAAAGTTTACAATGTTAGATCTTAAACAAAAAATAGCACAAAAAGTATATGTATATCATTTATCAATTTTATAAATACAGACTTATGAACGCAGGTAAATCTGATTGGTACTTCTGCAAAATCCTGTTTCCCTAGTTCATTTTAAATTGTCTAAACGGAGAAACCTGAGAATGGTATCACGAGAGAATGTAATTTGATAAATTGAAGAATAAATTTTAATTCACTGTATTGAAATGTTAACATACTGCTGGAGGATGAACGTTCAAATGAGAATTAGCACAGACACATGTGGTTTGGAACATAACTACAACTTGATACTCCATTACAATATATGTACAAGAAGTTCATGCCAAAACAAATAGCCTAACACCCCCTCTCCCTCAACGCTCAAGGGAATTGAATCAGAACAATTATATAATTGTTGTTTTTTTCAACAACCAGGTGCTTGGATATCAACTATTACACATACAAGTATCAGCTAAATCAGGGCACAGTCCAATGTGCTGTTATTTGCCAATTTGGGTCAATGTCTTCTACAGCCAGTGTATGCTTGACCTGCCAGTCATTTTATATGCAACAACATGTACTATTTGATTGGTTTCAACATTACCCATCAGTCGACAAATACATTGCCCTATATAGAAATGACGAGTGGTGTACTAGGAATGTGTGTGCTGAAGGCAAAAATTGGCATCGTTTATCTCTACAACCCGGAGAGCCGCCATATTGAATCTCCCTCTGGAAGCGGGCATTTGTGGCCAAAACCGAACACCCATTACGGGAAATTCGTGAAGCATGACGGGAGTTGGAAACCGGACTAAACAGAAGCAAGGTCCATTGAAATTGCAACGCATATAAGGGAAGTGGTGCCGACATACTGGCAGAGCGATATGACTTCACAGTATAGACTTCTGGTTGAAATGCATTCCATTAAGGCTTTCCCATTATTTCAAGTGTCTAAAAGTGTGGCCTCAAAATTTCGTCAGGAACCATGGCAAGCCCTATTGGAAATTTCAAAGTCGTGGATTCCCCATATGACAATTTTATGGAAAGACATTTCACCTTACATTTCCGAGTAATAAAAATTGCAAACTTCAACCGAATGAAACTGAACATAGAAATAGCCACAACAAATATTTGGCTGCAATTATATATTTCTACCCGAGAAAATCTGGAAATAATAAAATCAACCACCAAGTACAATTTCCTCAACTCAAATTATGATAAAGTGCCATAACTTTGCAACAAGGGAAAATGTCGACTGAGATCACTATAAATCTGGTTCTGTTTATCTGTGGGCCTTGATTATTCTTTATCTCATAATTCAGTATGTACACAGAAATTATCAATTTGGCGCTCTTTAGACAAAACTTAGCTCACTACCTGTGTGCATCAAAAAAGCATTAAGGACGATTCCCTATCTAAACGGAACATCACCTTTGTGATCTTACAACAAAAGTACTATGGATGAGTTCTCCATGGACAGGGACTACACCTACCGCCGTAGCAAATAATACCGCATAGAATAGATTGCAAAAGCTAATTTTAAAAGAAATTGGAAAGATAAAATTTACTGCGATAATGTCCCAATTATGCACAAGCTACTGCGCATTGCAAAAGTATGTATGTATGTCAGACAGAAGAACCGTTTTTTATGAATGCTGTCAACGGTATCAAATGAGAAGTCTCCAAGCAGAGGATCAAAACTAAACATATGCACAAAAAAAAAGAGAAAACTAAAAACTAATAACACTAGGGGTCACTCTAGGTAAACCGGACAAAACAAAAAATTCCGGGTCTTCTTTTCCGGGTCGTGTGCGTCCACTGAAGGTTCAGCCGGACCATCCTGTAGGAAAAAAAACCGTATTAACAAATAAAATCATATTTTACATTACTTCTGACTTGGATATTCTAGGCAGAACCTTATCAGCTTTAAACAATTGTCGTTCCACAAAGATCATCCTGTGTACTTGCATGCTACAAATCCTGCAAATGAATCGATTTATTTCCCGCAAATGCATCGGAAACAGCTAAAATTACTTATCCAATAGTAAAATCAGTTCACATTTAATGCTTAGTGTACATATAATTCCGATTTGAGATTTTCTACCTTTTATCATCAAATGTATACTCTAATATTCACTAATTCCACAAAGTAAAAGCCCTCGTTTCCATCTAATTGGATCATTAAACAAAAAAATATATAACGGAAAAAATTGATTTTTGCAAAGTCCGTATATTTCCTTGATTACTACAAGACGAGGTCTAGAAAAAGCTCAAATACACTTACATTGGAATATCTGTTTAGTTGGGTAACTGCTTGATAAAATCAATAGTTTACATTCTGAAAATGTATACAATCGATCCCATAATGTTTTAACTAAGAACTTCGTGGTATCGAATAGACCATGGGCCTTTTTAGTAAATGTTTGCCAGATCATCAGCTACGACATATTCTGCATCGCCTCATGGGTTGATGGAAACGTTTATGGCTGCTCATATGAATATCTTTCACTGCGTGAAATGGTCAAGTTTCCAATTACGGAAACCCGCCGGAAACCTATTGGAAACTGTAGCGACACTGTTTCCAATAGGTTTCCGGCGGGTTTCCGTAAATGGAAACTTGACCATTTCACGCAGTGTTTCATATTATGGTAGGCCGTGGTGGACAAATATCTCTATTATGTATGCGTATATATGCATATTAAATCCAATATATGTCCATATATTTTCACAGCCAATCACAGAGCAGTTTTATATATGCGTATTAAATTAAATTTGTATGCAGATCAAATCATTTTATATACATATTAATTCAGATTTAATTCCTTTATATAAAGGAGTTTTCTACATACCGATACTAATTTCGATTTAATCTCCATACCAATTCACATTTATGTCGGACATAAATCAACCAATAGAATCACATGAATTATGTACGACATAAATAGCTTCTCTTCCCAGCATAACTTCATTTTGGTGTCCAGAAAGACAAGCCGTCATAGTCGGTGGGCGATTTGTATACATCTCGCTGACGGTTATGATACACACCGTATCATTGATCTTCATTTGTTGACATTCGGGACAAGATTTTATATGTCCGATAGCTTGATAGCCGCTTGCCGTTTTTGTAGCTGGAAAGAGTCGCGATAATTTACCTTGTGCAAAGATTGTAGCCATATTGAGATTGTAGTTTCTTTTAGCCACCCCTTTTACATTGCATTGTCAATGCACGTTTTAACTGTGCCTATCTTCTGAGTCGTATCTTTGTATATGTTCCTTTGAGGAAACTTCGTAAGCCATAGCAATTTTACATAAAAAATTGTTGAATTAATAGAAATAGTCATTCGTAGAATATACCGATTCACACACTTCGAAGTGTGGGCCTTGATCTTTTCACGTCCAAAGCAGAGTTTTAATTACGATCTATCAGCAATTTAGAATACAAACAACTAATGGTATACCCAGGGATTCATAGAAGTCATTTAGTTTCTGACCGTTAATGGTCAAATCGAGTTTTTCACCCAGCAAATTGAGTTTTTGACGTACTTTTTTAGGTGCAAATTGAGTTTAATAATATTTTTAGGACCAGTTGCATTATATACAACATACATGTATAATTTAATCATGATTGTGATTTTATAGGAATAAACAGTTTTGTTCACCTGATCAATGTGTCCGATTGGCTTAGTTTGCATTTGCATGAAAATGCAGCTAGATAACATCCTCATTTCTCAGACTCCAGTAAGAAGATCATCCAGTAACCTACATATATAACCTGTCATTTAAGCATCTGGTCCGTGACCGTCATTCATAATTCAGCCATGGCATCGTCCATAATTAAAGAATATCCGCGTCCATAATCCAAAGACCTATTCCATATAACAGTATTAGGGCTGTTCCATTTAAAAAGGTATGGGAGGGGCGGAAGACAGCTTTGAATTATACCCCACCACCCATAGAAATTTTATTGGCCTTCCCAATGTTGTAACATGGATTGAATGAAATTTTCTCCTATGACCCATAGAATAATATATTGAGTGCCTTTCTCCTCTCCCATACCTTTTTAAATGGAACAGCCCTTAGCAAACAAACGAATTTATGGATAACAAATCAAGATGTTGATTAGCTGGTTACTAACAGCCGTTTCCAACCAATTGCTCTCTGCTCTTGTTTAGCGAGAGTTGTTTGGAAGAATTTTAGTTAGATCAGGCTACAATAGCTCAATGAGCAACTTGCCCTAACCTGTTAAAAAAATTACAACTTTATTCAAAGATACGAAAAAAAATCAAGAAAAATTCTAGACTATCGAGACAGAACAATTTGTTCAATAAACGAATCAACTCATAAAAATAAAAATGAAATATTTAGATCGTCAAATGACAATGTGCTGGATCGTTGTCTACACGTGTTGTTGTTGTTGTTGCGTGTGTTCTTTCATTTTCAAACAAATTCTCAATCCAGAACATTCACTTCCAGTTGTTAAGTTTTGAGTTGTCAGTAATAAAGTTCAAGCTGCCAGTTTTAAGTATTAAGTCCCTGGTATAGACCGATACATCACCTGTCATTCAAAACGTAGAATTTCTTGAGGACTTCTTGCGTCCAGAGCACCGGCTGTTAAAGATGTAATCAGCCTCAAAATGGATGGATTTTGTAACCTCTCCCCTGTGCGTTTTTTTCAGCAGGGAAGATTACCAAAGCATCATATGTATTATATTTGACGATAGTGGGATCGTCATATACAACGAATGCAAGAATATATTGTCAGAGAAATTTGTAACTCTGCCCGCTTCGACGGCTTTTCTGTCTCGCCATTGAGTGTGTGTTGTACGCGGAGAGGAAAATGACGTCACTGCGTGACGTATGAGTGATGTAGCGACGCTCACGAATTTGAATGCTGCACAGCTGCAGCCATGGGATAACGTCATGGCTCGTGCCCACGGTTCGGTGATGTCGCATAGCGTACGTTGGTAGAACGCACCATACGTGTATACGCTTGTTGGCACGGCCGTGGAAAAATAAACGGCATGCCATGCTGTTTATTTTTAGAGATCAACTCCTTCTATTTTCTCGTGAATGGTGGAAACAAGTTTAGTTTTTTGTGGTCAAATGTGTTTCATTTTGTACCTGTTGTAACATATGTCACTTTCGCCGAGTTTGAGAGACATCAATTTCAGCCCAGATTTGAGGCTGATTACATCTTTAACGTATCCCGGCAACTGGAAAGAACTCTCTCGAAAAGTCCCGCGAGAAAATCTTTCGGGAACCCTTCGTAACATTACAACTGAGCAATTTTGAAGGGCACCCGATCTAGATATTACAGTCATGTGAATTTCCATAAAATGGCGGATTGTTTAGCTCCGTGTCTGCGGTTTTCTTCGTCAACACGTGTAAATAAATATTGAACAGTAAGTTACGCAATTCATATTCAGTTTTAATTAGCTCAAATTGAGTTTTTGTCTCGGTTGAAATTGAGTTTCTCTTAATTATTGGTCACAATTGGTCACAAATTGAGTTTTCCGACCCACAAATTGAGTTTCTCAATTTTTTTTAGGACCGACAACCGGCCTTAAAAGGCGACTTTTATGAATCCCTGATACACAGACCTGCTGCCACGTCCACGAGTCCAAATTTCTTTATATTTTCTGGTATTTTGAATGGTCCCCATTTACTTCTCGATTATAAATAAATACATCGATTCGGTATTCCAGCGCAACCAAACCACCACCCGTGAGGCCCACTAAAGAAAAATGATTCTTTATCATCCAAGCGCGCATCACATAAAAACACCCGCATGTACAAAATTGTAATACCCAAAAAAAAAGAGATTGTGTACGGGCATTTCAGAGGTATATTTCTTCCAGTGTAAATCTAAATGATGAAAAATTCTTCTGTGCTTGAAAACAGCTGATGCATACACAGGTTTGCAGTATGCATCTCAAATGTCAGTTGTATGGCCAGCATTTTGGTTGGCTTTCAGAAAAATGAAAATAAAATGCGCCCTCCATCACGTTTTTTTTCACCCCCTCTACAACATTGTGTTGTTGTTGTTGCGCAGCAATACCGAACCGACGTGTTGTGAAAACCAAAGTTCTTGTCTCGCATTTTCGATTACATAATCTATTACAAAATCTATTCATGGAGACACTTTACATTTCTTGACATTTGGCAGCTCTACATATATCATCCCGCCTACTTTCACTTTCAGCAACGTGCAAATGCCTGCGTCTGACTCTCCCCATTTACTGGAGTTTATTATTGATCATCGACGAGGAGTCAACTGTATGAATGCCTCCATGCATAGATCTTTATTCAGTTCTTTATTTTTCTAAGTTCAGTTTTTCAGCATTTTAAATCCCAATCCTTGACATTTCACCTGTACATTCACATCAACTCTGGAACGATATGTTCGCAAGCCAACCGCAGCACCTCCATCAGTCTCAGACGAGTTCTTCTGTCTGTGGTATTCATGGCGGGAACTGTCGTCGATAAGGTAAACACCACATGACCACACTACATCCTGGTACTCGGAGTCGGAAATCGCCAACCCCAGTTTCCCCTCATAAACAAATACAGGCGAGGGTTCCCCACATACACCGCATGCAAAGTGGAACAAAACGTATGCTGTGCGTATTACAACAACAACGCACACATCGCTCTTCCGCCACGTGAGTGCAGTCTTTTCTTTCTTCTCGCGAGCTGTATTATCTTTGCATTTCGTTACAGAAACTCAATTTTATTGAAGGAAACTCAATTTTTTTGCGCGAATGTCCAAAAAATAAAATACTCAATTTTTTCATGGAAAACTCAATTTCCAAAAAACCCGTCAAAACTTAATTCTTATTTGTTTTTCATCGGGGTTACCCCTATGAAAAACTGTCAAGAAAAACCCCTGCGTATTAATTGGATTTTCGAATCGGACCAAAAAAGGTATCTTGCACAACTAGGCCCCATGTGGGACCTGTGTACCAAATTTCAGAAAGATCCAGGAAATATTTCCTGAGAATTCACGATAACAATGTTTCAAGGGGAAATTCAAGATGGCCACCTGGCAGCCATATTGGATTTTCGAACCGGACCAAAAAAGGTATCTTGTATAACTGGGCCACAAGGGGAATCTGTGTACCAAATTTGAGGATGATTCATGCAGTACTTCTTGAGAAATCACGATAAAGTTTCATTGGGAAATCCAAGATGGGCGCCTGGTGGCCATATTGGATTTTCAAATCGGATCAGAATAGGTATCTTGCACAACTAGGCGACAACGGGGAACTTGTGTACCAAATTTGATAAAGATCCATGCAGTAGTTCTTGAGAAATCGCAATAACAAAGTTTCATGGGGAAATCCAAGATGGCCGCCTGATGGACATATTGGATTTGGAATCGGACCAGAAAAGATATGTTGCACAACTGGACCACAAGGGCAACCTGTCTACCAAATTTGAGAAAGATCCAGGCAGTACTTCCTGAGAAATCACGATAACAAAGTTTCATGGGGAAATCCAAGATGGCTGCCTGGCGGCCATATTGGATTTTCGAATCGGACCAGAAAAAGGTTTCTTACACAACTAGACCCCAAGGGGAACCTGTATGCCAAATTTGAAAAAGATCCATGAAATAGTTGCTGAGAAATCGCGGTAACAATGTTTCATGGGGAAATCCAAGATGGCTGCCTGGTGGCCATATTGGATTTTCGAATCGGACCAGAAAAGGTTTCTTGCACAACTAGACCCCAAGGGGAACCTGTGTACCAAATTTGAAAAAGATCCATGAAGTAGTTCCTGAGAAATCGCGGTAACAATGTTTCATGGGGAAATTCAAGATGGCTGCCTGGTGGCCATATTGGATTTTCGAATCGACAAGAAAAGGTTTCTTGCACAACTAGACCCCAAGGGGAACCTGTGTACCAAATTTGAAAAAGATCCATGCAGTAGTTCCTGAGAAATCGTGGTAACAAGGTTTCATGGGGAAATCCAAGATGGCTGCCTGGTGGCCATATTGGATTTTCGAATCGGACCAGAGAAGGTTTCTTGCACAACTAGACCCCAAGGGGAACCTGTGTACCAAATTTGAAAAAGATCCATGAAGTAGTTCCTGAGAAATCGCGGTAACAAGGTTTCATGGGGAAATCCAAGATGGCTGCCTGGTGGCCATATTGGATTTTCGAATCGGACCAGGAAAGGTTTCTTGCACAACTAGACCCCAAGGGGAACCTGTGTACCAAATTTGAAAAAGATCCATGCAGTAGTTCCGGAGAAATCGCGGTAACAAGGTTTCATGGGGAAATCCAAGATGGCTGCCTGGTGGCCATATTGGATTTTCGAATCGGACCAGGAAAGGTTTCTTGCACAACTAGACCCCAAGGGGAACCTGTGTACCAGATTTGAAAAAGATCCATTAAGTAGTTCCTGAGAAATCGCGGTAACAATGTTTCATGGGGAAATCCAAGATGGCTGCCTGGTGGCCATATTGGATTTTCGAATCGGACCAGAAAAGGTTTCTTGCACAACTAGACCCAAAGGGGTACCTGTGTACCAAATTTAAAAAAGATCCATTAAGTAGTTCCTGAGAAATCGCGGTAACAAGAATTGTTTACGGACGGACGACGGACTGACGGACGGACGACGGACCACGGACGAAAAGCGATTTGAACAGCCCACCATCTGGTGATGGTGGGCTAAAAAGTATGTCAAGTGCGATATTTATAAATGCACTCTATATATTGACATGTTGAGGACATGTTGAGGTGTTGTGATGTAAACATGGCCTATAACCGATATCTGTCTGAGTGACAGTTTCCCTCAGGACAACTGGATTATCTGCAGCATTTACATGACATATTTGAACTTGTGCAGAGATTTCACACCTGATGAGCTAACACCACTCCATGTACTCTGTGTGTGGAACGTGGTCACCAGACTGGACCTCTGTTTGAAGTTAGCTTGTTGCACATGACAAACCTCCCGAGGCCTGCAAAACTTTAGTCTCCAAAGCCAGAGCTTATGTGTTGAGCTGACAAACTGGTCTATCTAAAAACCTCCAACATGAACATGCTGTATGGCCATGATGACCAGGGACAAAGGGAGTCCATTAGGTCAAATCTGACAAGTAGCACCAAACCCTTATACTGCACTGTAAATAGAAAGCTCAGCCTCAGGCCGATACAGTCTTAGCAAATACATGAACATGTCTGCAAAACATAAGTCACACACAGCTTCAAGTTCTTACCCATATGTATAAATAACAAGGCAATAGTCACAGGTTTTAATTTTTCCAACATGCTTTGTATAATCACGATAATGCACCAATCGGCCCTGGGGGGTATTAAAAGTAGATGTTTATTTCGGCACATATTGTGTGGTCAGCAGAATATCACTGTAGACAAATTTATTCAAAGCTTTACATCTAGGTGGTTAGTCTAGGATCTGTCCGATATAATTAGTATGCAGGGCCATATCCAGAGCCATTTTGATACCTGTTAAGAGGTATGGGCACCCAAACTTTACAGCCAATTTTAATGCTTTTTACATACAAATGCGCCCAAATACATTTACAAATGGGCCAAAAAAGGCTAGAAAGGGTGTCCCCAAATAAATTCTGGATATGATGATGTCGAATACATTTTGATTCACTTGAAACTGGAAATATATAGTTGGACAATCTTTCAGCATGGACTGGCCAGGTCATTTAGCAGTAGTGCCAGTACATCCAGGGTGTGATTTTTCACATGTGGTCCAGTTCACTGTCTCTGAATGAAAAGATTATTTCTGTGTTACAAACTCGACACAGCCAATCAAACTGGGGCAGTGGCTAAGGCACAAAGCTTACTATCCCAGGGTCTACAGTAATTCACAATTTAAAATGTGCAAGAAATGAATGTTGCATGACCTCCTGGGGTGTACTCATACACTGGGCCAAAGATGCCCAGAAAAATCTCTGTTGAAATTTGATTGACTGGGTGCACGCAGATGGTATATGCCGAGCTTTCAGCTTTCCGGTAAAATACAATGTCAATGTCACGCCTGAGCCCCAAATGTGAATGAATGGTCCATTAGTTTACAAACTGCAAGTACTGTACTACATTCCAAGACATTCCCCATATCTGTTTCATATGTAACTCCACAAATCATAGAAATGAGTCATACATGTAAATACAAAGATCAATATTAATATCATACATGTATACGAGCTGCTGATGATATTAACTATAGATGCTGATACTGGTTGAGCAGCATAAACTACACACTCGGTTTACCATGTAGTCTGAGACCAGAAGTAATAATGAGCACAGTGGCAGTCTGGTCTGACGATAATGGTTTCCACACCAGTTCTGCAATAATATCAGAGATATGACATCACTATGACTTACATTGTACAGTAATTTTCATGCTCCAACTGACTATCAGCTCTATTGAGTCCTGGTACACGTATCTCAAAAGATGGGAAAGTAGTATACCAAGAAGAATGATGATATATGGATAACGGCCTATTATAATAACAGTAATAGTTAGATCGCATGCCGCTGTGGTTTTTGAGCCAACAAAAAAAAATGAAGACAATTTAAAAAGGTCGGCTAAATTCCACAAAACATTTAAAAATTATACATGTATATCATATTCAAAGCAAGTTGAACCATATTGTATTGTAAATTATTGCAGTCAAGGTTCGAATTTAGGAAAAGCAAAATTTTACATACACATCAAGCTGAGGTGTGCACCCTGTAATCCATTGTGTTCTGCAAAACTTTACGTACAGTTGGAAACTTACATGTGCATGTGTGCACTTCTATGCATTGTCTCGTGACTCTTACATGGAGTATGAACCATATAAACACAATGTATGATAATATAGTAAATGTCAAATTAACATAATGTTAAAGAGCCCTGAATACATATATCCCATTATGTTAATCCAATCGTGAATCCTGTGTCATTCCCTAATGAATTATCAAAGAAGAGCACCTGTCAATAGACACAGCAAATCCGTCATTGGACACTGCAAATCTATCAAATGTGTGAATGATCACACCTAATGAACAGACAAATGACAACACCTACACCAAATCTACATGTACAAGTATGCCATGAACCATGAACACTGTATGCAAGTAACAGTGTTCATACATGAAGTCCTGATCATCATCAAGAGAGATAGCTCTACCCTGCCACAACCAGTATTGACTGTATATGCCTACATGATATCATCCTTGTCACAGGAAAGTGATAACATCTTCATGTGACATGAGTTAGCCTATAATAGGAATAGACAGTATTAGCATATAGTATGGCAGACCAGTTATCATAATTAGTCGAGTCGTCATGTTACACATACGATTATCCCCTCGCCTAATCAGTACTGATGAAGATGAATACATGTACAATTACGCTGGTTGGGAGAGGCTAATGAAACCATCTGATCTCCAACTGCAGTTCTTCCATCTTCATACACAAATCGATTCCACACTTCGAGTTAGCCTCGATATAACAGATCACCAAAGCATACCATCTATTTTCAGCACATTATGTCACATTGTGGATGTCAACAATACAAGATTACACAAGGCAATTCAAATTAATTTTTAAAATTACAAACTTAGTAATTTTGAATGAAATCGAATCACGATGTATCAGTTCCTGGCTTGCAAATGATGTCCAATTTAAGTATGGAAGTTTTGAAACGTTTCAGCTACGCTAATTAAAAACCACTTGGATCTGGACCAGACTTCCCTTTCAAAATCTTACATTATAATTTTTGCGTGGGAATTTCAACTTTTTCAAAAGATTTGATGTGAAATTTGTCAAATATTCAGACTAAAATTAAAAGTCCAGTACAACTCAAGGGTTAGATTCAAAAGAGAAATTAAAAAAAGAGAGATGAAAAGACAATGCCAAAAAATTACACGATTGATTGTCATAACTGCAGCTAGTCCTTGGCGACCATAAACTCATAAAATGAAATGAATTAGAGAATTCTGCTTGAAAAGGCGCACAATTTTGTAAACTATTGCGCGAAGGCAGCTGGCTCACTTTTGATAGGATAATGCGGACTCTAGACAGATACATAAGTTTACCATGTTTGGTTATTGATTCAAGGCTGCAAATAAGTGCCAAACAGTTTGACTTGACCACCCTTATTGAAAGAATGGATTTGCCCATAACGTGTCGTTTGACCTAAATCATGTAAATGCAGTACGCCAGACTTTTGTTGATGGGGCAAGCATTTGAAATGTTTCAGTGCTGCCCTAATGTGGGACACTTGTTTCAGGATAATAGACAGATCAGTTAAATTCAATGCCAGAAAATGGATGCCTAGTCTAGTAATTTTAAAAATCAACTTCAGTTGTTTTGGTTTGTTTGCACCATGAAGGTAAAAATCTGATCCGATTTTACCTCCATGTTTGCACCATCTCATTAAATTTTAAAAATGTTTTGACAGTATAAAAAAAGTTCAAGTCTTCTTTAGGCCTTTTTTTTTTTATTAATTGGTTTACGGATTTTTCTGGCAAAAATGTCCAGGTGGAGGATGGAAAAAAATAAAAATAAAATCAAGCCTCCACACTTATTTATTTTTACTTTCTGACAAACTTCTTAGACACGAGAGGGCGGTAAAAAAATGATATGTCAAATCCAGGTAATAGCCAGTGTAATAATTACAAGACATTTACCAAAAGATCAATGACGGACGTTTCCTTCAACCAAGCGACAATATCAGTCGCTTTGCGTGAAACCAACACTTCAATAGGGGTGTTGACAGGACAAGTCATGTTTCCTGCTGTTATTTTGGACAGACAGGCCGGCAGATATGTCGTCAGTTGTCACTGATCTCCTTCAAGACCAAGTCCCCCACCGTCCCAGCAGTTACTGGACCGACAAAGCCCTTGAAAAGGACGGTCGCGTCCTGTCTAAGAGTCAGTGAAAACCACCGCGAGGCCGAACCCGCCATCTTGGCATCAAACACTGCGCCGTTGAAATGATGTCATGTCTGGTCCCCGAACTACAGCCGAAGGTAACATGGAAGTCGGAAACCACCACCACTGTAACCAAGGGAAGTAACCCGCCTCCAAGACCAAGATGTCTGCAGAGTGTTGAACTCGTGCGAACTCGAGCGTGAAGAATTTATATAAGATGTTTCACGCACAGCAAGTATTAAAATGAGACCAATATTGCGAATTTTATGTTTTTATTCTTCCGACAGAGAGGTCAGCAAATGTGACACATCGGCGGATACGATAGAAATAAAAAAAAAATCGAAAATCCAATTTTATTTTTATTTCACTTTTGGCAAAATGAAGGTCGGCGGATCCGTAAACCAATCAATAAAAAAAAAAAGGCCTTACGTATCTTTAAATCACAGAATGATCTAGTCAGGTTTATATTGTGGCTAAATCAGTTCGCTGTCTTTGAATTATCCATTTAAACTTTATAAACTACGGTACTATCAAACTTTGGTTTCAGTTTCAACATCGTACAATGTGTACATGCGAACGACATGCCAGTTTCTTTACAACAACAACACGACAAGATCGTTCAACTTTGAGTGAAAACAAATGCCCTATGTGAAGATTACATCGTCTGCTTTATCATAAATACTATTCAGCGATGGTCAGATATTTACCAGTCCATTCCAAGGAGAGTTAGACGTCTTTGGGGGCTTATTCATTCCCACGTGTCAAACTTTCCCAGCTATTTTTTTTTTTCGCCACACAGCGCAATTCGGAAACCTCCACATACATTTAGTATGATTACAGGCTTTAGGGTTACCGACGGCATGACCCCGATAACAGTTCGGGAAACGGACATGAATAATTAGCGGTCGGCAAACCGAAGTTTAACTGAGCGGTACCGAATCACACGGAAATGACTGAAGATGCCGACCTATTTTTTCTGGTATTCCCCATTTCCCGATTGTTTGTCCGCAGTATCTTTCGATTATAAATTAAGAAATTACGAAGTATTGGCCTTTGGAGACTTCAGTTTTTTCCCAAAATTTCAGTTTTTCCCTTCTAAAACACTCAGACTTCAGTTTTTTGGTGGCAAAATTGAGTTTTTACGGGAGTTTTGACACCGAATACCGGTGTCAAAACACGACGTGTATGAAACCCTGATATGGTGACAGACAGTTTGGTTGGTGGAGGAAGCTGGAGTTCCCGAAGAGCATCACCACCCGTCGGCAAGTAACTAACAGACTTTCACACATGGGCAAGCTGGGCTCGAACCCGTGCCAGTTCAGCGGTGTGAGGCTAGCGGTCATCAGTGAAGCACCTTAGATCACTCAGCCACTGAGGGCCCCCCAATGGTAGTGTGATGTAATCTCTCAGTAGTTAGGTCATTCCTCCTAATATGGTGGTAGGTGTGGTCAGATACATAGGACAGCCAATCAATAATCCACTCAAATGGATTACAAGGTCAGTGACGTTTTGCGTCTATTTATAAATTCTTTTGAACAGAGCCGGTGGGCTGATATAGCAAGGCTAATATGAAGTGGGCAATTCCACAGTAACTCATGTTACACTTTAGCCATAACCTTCATGTTTACCCTGGGATTTTAATACTATGATTTGCATCCAGATCCTTCCTATTTTTCAAGGTGGTAATGTTAGCTGGTAGCTTTGTTTTCCACACAAACACAGCAGTGTGTTATCAATAGTATTGAATTAATCTTATTGCAAAGTTCGGTACGGTAATTTCCCTATTAATTCGCGATGTAGTGATGAAACTCACCACTCCAAAAATTGGCTACTTTCGAATTATTTGTTGAGCCAATTCTAGAAAAACGCGAGTGTTCGAATTAAATGTCGCGCCGACTTTCACGGAGAATCCAAAATGGCGGACCGCTTCGCCGTGGTCGTAGTGATCGTATTTATTAACGTGTATTAACTTTGAGATCTCACCATAGTTTCCATAAAATGCAGTGTATGATGTCAGAAAATCTCCTCTATCCTGATAAAGGCGTCTAATTTTATTCGAGGAAGTCAAGCATATTTATCGAGTGACAAGTTCAGCACGATCATGCAGATTTTTGAGCTGACGTCCGTAAATTCGCGTCCATAATAACATCGTAAAAGTAGACCAAAACATTGAACGTATTCCTTCCTTTTGTTCAGTATTAGCTATGATCTATATTATGAAACCTAACTGACATGGAATTGAATGAATATTCTATATATATAAAACTATACACATATTAGAGTATTCCATGTTCGAGTCGTTCGGTATGTCGACGTTGTTGTTGTGAACCCTGAAAATGAACCAACGGCAAATTTATGTAGGATTATATCACGAAGTTTTAGACAGATTAGCGGACTGTCATAGACTTTTTGGTCTTCATTGTGCATGATTTTACACACACCATCCAGGACTTGAATAAATATCCCGGACCTATGACACGAAATTAATGTAGAATTAACGGCGGATTGTACAAGAGAACGAGTGTCAGTCGGCAATACACGTTTCGATTTGTTTGTTTCAAGTATGAGAATATCTATTACGGTACCGGTACTGTAACAGTTTACTAAAAGTATAGGTCGAAGTATGATATCGTTCTGAATATTAATTAAATACTGTTATGTTCTCATCTCCGAAACTTTACCTAATGCCATTTAAATGTTTCTCAAATTTGTTTAGCATATAGAGTAATGGAATAGCGAGTAGCGATGTTTTGATTCTTAGTGTAATTCCAAAGAATTTTTGATTGCTGGAATTTTGGTAAGTTCGTGGGTATTCATAAGAAATATTTTCATTCACAATAAAATATTTAACAAAACCGGAAAGAGTAAGTCTTTATGATAACTATATTTGAACAAAACAGAGCACATGCAGAGATGATTGTTGTCGGCGCTTCACATCGCGAAATTTGTTTGTGTGGGAAAACTGACGTTTGTCAACTGTGTGATTTCCTGTCTATGTTTCATTAAACGATAGGTGTATTTTGTTAAACTTTTTCATTTTAAGTTTATCTAATTATCTAAATAAGCAGGTGTGTTTTGCCTTATGGCCAGTGTCACAGTTATTGAATTTGGTGTTATATAAGCTCAACTGAATCACAAACTCAGTATTACATATTTCTCAGACCCTAAAACACCGCCAAGTAAAATTTTATATGAGAAGTCACAATGGCTGCTGTGTCTGTTCCATCAACATATTCATTTGACTCTGTGGTTCGTGGATATCACGTTTACCGCTTCTTCTGGAACAGACCTTTCGCGGGAGAAAAGCTGCAGCTTCCAAGGACTTGCATGCTGTCGCCGTTAAGAAGAAGAATAAAACCGTTGGACATGTTCCTGCAGATATCTCGAAGATCGTGAAGTATTTCTTGATTTATGGAGGAGAGGCAGAATGCATCATCCGTGGCAAACGTGTACGCTCCAAACTACCAATAGGTGGACTAGAAGTACCCTGTACCTACGTCTTCTCACACAGTGACGAGCGCTTGAAGAAGAAACTGAAAAAGAGACTGAGCAAAGTGAAGAAGACCTGGTAAAGCCGACATCAGCGGAATGTGCTAGAAATGTGACGCCAATCAGAAGAAAATTTGGATTCGCTGATAAACAGACCCTTCTATAAACTTTCAACACTCTTTCAATGAAAAACCAAAAACCTGTCTGGCGTAACGTCCATTAATGAACAACATGAGCCTGTTGCCCGCTGTTCAGTTGTTCGTATTCCACATAAACTGCATGGTAATTTCAATAATATCACTTGATTGAAAGTTCCCGTTTCACAATGTATGACTGCCGACTCAAAATCAAGTCATTCAACAGTGCTTAATTCTTGAAAAGGAAACTTTTACCTGCATCCGATCGTCTTTCTGATTTGAGATTTGGCCCGACTGCAGCTTTTCTATAATTTATAAATATACACTCAGTAAATATAACCGGATCCACTTCAGAGAATATACAGAAATCGACATCTCAATTAACTGGTAAATTAGACCGATCTATGTAAGTTGTGATTGTATTCTGGTCGAAGAATCATGGCGAAAAAATCTATCAAATGTACAATCCCGTTTCTCAACGGTTTAGTGAAATTAATTCAGCCTTTCAGAGAATCTAGTTGAGGAAAGTTATAAAATATATCCATATGCTCAATATCACGATGCTTTTGTCCGTGCAGTACTGAGAACCATATGTGGATGGATTTATTCCATTTTTCTAAAAAAAAATCTAAACAACACTAATATCGAAATTACAACCGCGGCATGCGATTGTTGACTCCAGGTCAGATCGATAGCCGGCTTCATCTGAAAATATATTAGCATAAAATGTATTCTATTTAATCACCAACGTATAAAAGTTAAAGGGGGCATGAATTAATGAGGGACGATGAACCACCGTAAAGACTTCAACAGAAAAGGAGCGCCATGAAAATTTCCTTAGACCGTGTCACGTCGATCACCGTTGTCGGTGATTTTTATGTTCCGTTCAAACATAATTCATTCGCATGCAGTTCTGCCTTCTCGGAAAATATTCACCGTGTTTTTCAAATAAAGGAA
The DNA here is from genome assembly GCA_036873755.1 of Hanleya hanleyi. Taxonomy (NCBI): domain Eukaryota; kingdom Metazoa; phylum Mollusca; class Polyplacophora; order Lepidopleurida; family Hanleyidae; genus Hanleya; species Hanleya hanleyi. The sequence goes on along the minus strand of JAVTVY010017192.1, from coordinate 2,446 downwards.
TGCTGGTTTAAAGAAAGATATTTGATATACGAACGGCTGGAAACTGAAGAATGGTTCAATAGCGGGCCGTGTGCAGACACTCGACCACGTGCGGGGACTACCGTATATATTTTTCCCGACTGCAGCGAAACGCGATCAAGTTAGGATAAAATTACAGGACTGCGGAGTTAATTGAATCAATTTTATTCCTTATAGACTGTAAGTAATAGTAATTCAGTCTGATTATATTGTACCATTCCCTGTTGTTTCTCTGCGCTTACAAATAATAGCATACGCCGATATACTATACGAGATTCTAGTAACACATTCACTTTACTTTCATCGACACGAACTCCGTGGCGAAAACGGGAGTGTTCGAATTTATTGTTTCACGGATATTGAAAATGCTCCCGTGTTCGTTTTATTAGGATGGACAAAATCACGACAGCGGAAAAATCGGCCGTTTTCGAATTAAGTTTGGAAGGTGAATTAATAGGGAAATTACCGTAACTCATGTTCAGGGGTTTTTTCAGACGAAAATCCTTTATCGAACTCAATTTCAAAACTTGAAAAACTCAATTTTTTTTGCGCGCCTTTGGCGCGCTAAAAGTACAATAAAACTCAATTTTTCAACTTTTTAGTCGTGTAGTAGATATAAAACTCAATTTTTTATTATTTTAGTAGTACACTCCAAACAATCTTTTATTTGATCGCTTTTTCATCGCAGAGAAAAATACAAATGTTAACAAGAGCCCAAGGGGCTTCAATATACGCCCGTATATCTGGAATTATATTGGTCCAAATTTCAAGGTTGTTTAACCCTTTCACCGATTATTTCCCCTGACAAAAGTGACCTGCTGACGATCAATTCCCTGAGAACTGTTAAAATTTGTATATGTTGTCTTTGGAATGCTAGAAATTGCGTTTGCGTCCGAGATTTGCAGAAAAACATAAGAAACCTGTCTCCACAAGACACACTCCAGTGTTATTTGCTCTAGTTTTATAGCAAAATAAATAAAATAGCATACAAAATTAGGTTTTACTGCGAGAGAATGCGCTTTCCCCGGCTTTCTCGACTCAAAAACATCAAAATCCAACGGAGAAATCGTCTTTTTTCGACCGCATTTGACAGCGTTTTTCTCGAGTTTTACTCGGCCAATTTTCATGTTTGACCTCTCGTTGGAAAGAGCGACCTTTCACCTTTCTAGACAGGAAATAACCTTGAATGGATGGCAAAATAAAACGGAGGATACGATTGGATTATAAAATGATGTCATTCCATCCTTCCAGCCACTGTCTACGCTCGTCTCAAATCTGTTGGCTGCTAGAGGTCATGTGGGCAAAATTACGCATACCGATTGGCTCGTCGGCTCAATAACGCAGCTTGCTGCCGACATTTTGAAATGTGTTCGACAAACTTTGCGGATCAAGACTCGTAAAAATATGGAAATAAACTTTGCCGGTCGTCGTTGGCAGTTTCAGTCGTCTGGGGAATATTCACCACGCTTTACCAGTCATGTAACATAAAAAATACAGGAGTTAAGATGAGGTTTTCGATGATTTTTTCCATTTTTGCGGCTCGCTGCCGAGATGCCCGTCACACGGTATGTGGGGAAAAATGCATTTTTCATTCCGATTTTTTTCGTTCAACATCTAAATTTGTTTTATTTATTTTTCAAACAAGCAAACAATTTCGAGAATCAAATTGATCAGGGTTTCGGCTTTCCAGAAGTATACAGTGTTTGATAGGTTTCCGTTAAAACGAATGCAAAAAAATAAAAGTGCTGTACCCATCGTGATGGCCAACAGGTTTAAAGCTAACCCGATCAACCGGGGATGGTCGTACGGGTGGCACTCTCGTTATCCCCGTACACCGGGTTTAATCGGTGAAAGGGTTAATAGCCTTGATTCCAATTGGTAGCTAGCACACCAGAGAAAGGTCTACAATTTTGTGCTTCTGAGAATGTAACATATCACATCTTATACTTGATTCAGTTTGGGTGACTGTGACCTTGACCTTTGATCGATTGATGTATGGCTCCTCTTTGCCATGCGAGTAAGGTATACTCAAAGTTTGGTACCAATCCATACCTTGAAACTAGAGTTATCGCATGGACAACAAATGTTAATGGATGAATGTAACATATATCACATCTAAAATTGAATGATAAACTAAAATGAGCTTAACTCTTGGAAACTAGTTGACCTTGGAGCAAGAACCGAGAGCTCACATATCCCACACTGAAATTGACAATAGTCAAACACAAGAAAATAGTAGTTTTCCTGCAAATGCATTTCTTTCAGATGAGAGAATTTTTTATGAAGGAAGAAGAAAGGGATGAAGTAAACCACATTCTTGAGTTGATAAACAGGTATGAAGTTCAAAAAGGACCCCTCTCCCCATTAAATTAGTAAAAGTGTGGTTTTTATTTCACAACAGTTTAACTAAATGTAGCTGTTTCAAACA
>JAVTVY010017189.1:0-65722 GCA_036873755.1 Hanleya hanleyi | reverse complement strand
ACAGTGACCTTTGACCTCTGACCTCGACTTGAATTTCGGTACGCGACACATCGTCTCCACCTGATGTATCCATTCACAAAAAATTGCAACTGTGGATAGAAAACATCCAGAGATATAGACCGGACACGAACACTTCACTGATTTCCTGTTTTTCAGGCCAGTGACCTTTGACCTCTGACCGCGACCTTCATTTTTGTACGCGACACATCGTCTCTCCGTAGGGTATCCACTTACCAAAAATTGGAACTGTAAATAGAAAACTGTTCCAGATATAGACCGGACACGGGGGACGGACAGACGGACGGACGGACGGAAACCGCCATCACATAATACGTCCGCCTTTTTGGCGGGCGTATAAAAAACCTATTCATAGTATAAGAAATACTTCTATTTAAATGAATTGTTATGTTATTGGTTTAGTCATGGCTGTTAATTGTGTAAGATGTTACAAAAGCATCCCTAGTGGGAATGAAAATGTAACTTACGCGACATGGAATCGCCAATTGACAGAACTGGGAACATAAACAAGGCTGAATAGGGATGTTCATTTAACATGCAACAAATCAAGATTATATTAAGCACTCAAATAGATCAATCGCCGGAAGTTGGGGGTGGAAATAATTTGGGGGTGATCAGATATTCCGAACGAAGGACAGCATTACCGAAAAAAAACCCCAGTGATCGAATGGACTCATAAATGTTGCCAAATTGCCAGGAATCCAAACCTAGCCTGGCGTGCTGCTATAATGGTCATTATATTGCCAAAGTTTGGAATACCGTATAGTTTCAATCAAGTTGCCATTGAGTAATATGACAGATTTCATTATATAACAGGGGTTGAAATAACCAGTCGCCAGCTCACCAAATGCGACCGTACATCCATTTTGGCGACTACAGACTACTCGCCATTTGGCCCCTGAAACTTTTTTAACAAGTTTACATAATTTTCGTCAAAGTCCAAATGTGAACCATTTTCACTACCAAAATACTGCCTAGAAGAAGGTCTACTTACAGATTTGGGAGACATAAACTAACAAGTTTCAGTGATTTGTCACAAGCGTGTCAGTTGTCACATTTCATTCCGAAAGTAAAAACAGCATGTTGTTGTTGTTGTTGTAAATCTACTCGCCTCATGGTGGAGTTTGTGCCATTTGCACAGTTACTGTGGCCATAATATGCTCACGTAAATTACTTTAGATCCTTTGCTTTATACTGGTGTCAGTTTTATTCAGTTCTGGTCAACAACTTTTTCAAATGCCAGCCTCCAAAAACATCGTTTGCAGTGATCCATAAATTACAGAGAGCACATGATAAAACAAATGCACAAAATTGCGGATTTGAGAAAGATCCGGAAGCGGACTTTGAGAAAAATCAGGAAGCAGACTATTTAAATAGTATCTGTAGTCCGTATTTTACTTTAATTTATTATTTATAAAGTCTAAAATGTCAACTATCATCAGTTACAAAAGGGACCATAACTTAGGAAAAACCTACATAATAAACACACAGCTACATAAGTGATGTACTCTTATTTTATTGATAATAAAAAAAAATATTTTCTTGGCTTCTGGGGTCTAATTTAGCCAAGCTCCCCTAAAAGTACGAATAACTTGGTCCCAGAGTCTCATCATGATGGTGACTCAGGATAGTCTGATGATGCAGAACAAATGAACTTGTTCAGTCTGCATAAATTACCAATATCATGCAAGTTCAGTCTCCATGTACATGTACAATTCTGTTTTAGTTCAGATGACATTGATCAGTTATGAGATTCCGTTATTGTATTAAACACGTTGAATGATTCCATGGTAATATTTTAAAATAAAGGAACTAAATCAACACGGTATCAATTGTCATTTTATTAAGAAACATGAAGCTGCGCTATCGAAACCCCTCGGCTCTGAACCCCAGCTATTATAATGTAAGGGTGTCTCTACCAATTGATTGGCTTGTGGGAAGAACTATTTACCCCTGGTATTGTAAGTGTACTTTCTTTGAAAAAAAAAAAAGTTTTCCTCCCCTTAAATTAATTTGTTTCTGGAATAAATACATACACTATAGATATACGTTTGTCATATCTTGGTAAACACAACTAAAATTGCTGAAATGGAAATCATTAGAAGAGAGCCAAATTTGGGGAAACATTTAAGCGGTGGGAATATAAAATGACGTGTGGCAACTAAAAAGTGTTGTTAGGTTAGGTTGTTAGCCAAACAAATACGAAGCTGCGCATCTGAAAACCCCTCGGCTCTGGGCGCCAGCCATTCATAATGTATTCAATTTAAAACAAGACTTCAGGAACACCAAGCAGTCAAGTAACAAATATACAGATTATGAAAATTTTGCCATTAGAAATGGCCTCAAACGTTTCCGTCCAATCAGAGAAACCGGTACTCATTACATAAGTCTGTTGATGCATCGACAATGTATACCAAATTTTACATCGAACATTTGAAAATTATCTGAGATAGAGATCCCTAATGATTTCGCATAAATGAAAGATGGCCGCCCATCCTTCCCACCACTCAGAGAAACTGATGTGGTTATTCATTGCAAGTCTCTTGATATATAGATTCTGTATACCAAGTTTCATACAGAACACTGAAATGGTATCAAAGATAAACATCATTAAAGATTTTGCATAAATTAAAGATGGCCACCAAGTTTTCCGCCCAAGCAGAAAAACCAGAACTGTCTATTGATACATCGATGATGTATACCAAATTTTACATTGAGCACTTGAACCGTATCAGAGATATAGATCATTAATGATTTCGCATAAATTAAAGATGGCCGCCTATCCTTCCCGCCACTCAGAGGAACCGATGTGGTTATTCATTGCAAGTCTCTTCATACATCGATGCTGGATACCAAGTTTCATATAGAACACTGAAATGGTATCAAAGATATATATCATTGAAGATTTTGCATAAATTAAAGATGGCCGCCAAGGTTCCGCCCAATCAGAAACGCCAGAACTGTCATTTATCGTAAGTCTATTGATGCTTCGATGATATATACCAAATTTTACATCGAGCACTCGAACAGTATCAGAGATAGAGATCATTAATGATTTTGCATAAATTAAAGATGGTCGCCCATCCTTCCCGCCACTCAGAGGAACTGATGTGGCTATACATTGCAGATCTCTTGATACATCGATGCTGTATACCAAGTTTCGTATGGAACACTTGAATGGTATCAGAGATATATATCATTGAAGATTTTGCATAAATTAAAGATGGCCGCCAAGGTTTTCACCGAATCAGGGAAACTGGTTTGGTCATTCCTTTGAAGTTTCTTGATGCATCGATGATCTATACCAAGTTTCACACTGAACAGAGAAATGGTACCTAAGATACACAAGATTAATGATTTCGCATAAATTAAATATGGCCACCAAAGTTTCCAACCAATCAGGTCCAGATTCAATAGGGTTGTGGGTCATGAGCATATGGATGTGCAGTGCAAGTTTGGGGTGCCTAGGGTAAGTCGTTCTAAAATATCTTGGTAACAAGAAAGCTGTGATGGTTTCGCATAAATTAAAGATGGCCGCCAAAGTTTCTAACCAATCAGGTCCAGATTCAATAGGGTTCTGGGTCACAAGCATACGGATGTGCACTGCAAGTTTGGTGTGCCTAGGGTAAGTCGTTCTGAAGATATCTTGGTAACGAGAAAGGTGTGACGGACAGACGTACATGACGACGACAATACCGTTCGGCCAAATTTGGGCTGAGGGGTAAAAAGTAAAACTACAAATCATGTTGTGAATAAATTTTGTTTATTATAATTACTGATAAAAAAAACTTGTTAGTGGAACAAGATGAGTGAATCATATTAGTAGAATAAGATCAATCAGGTGGGGGAATGGTTAGCAGTCCATTTTTTGGGAGGGATGAATAACTGTTAATGGAACTTTAATGGAAAAAGATCAATAACTTCAATGAACGAACTGTTTACGCACCTTTTGTGGGAGATATTTAATTGAATGCGACCCAGACAGCCTTATGAAAGGAGTAATAGGTCTCTGAAACACCACACTGCACGTTTGGAATGTTTGTATAGATGTGGTCAATAAATCAATAAATCAGTCATCCAATAAATAAATAAATGTGATAGTATACTAACATGATAAAGAAATAATATGCAAACTTACCATAGGAATTAGTGGATTTTGTTAGACAAGGGGCATAACTCTGCAAAATACTTTCTGACACGACTCATTTTCGATAGGCATCTAGTGTCATTTTCAAAACAGATTTGCAGGCATTCTTCGCATTGTGTAAGAGAATAAATCAATAAATCAGTCATCCAATCAATAAATAGTATACAAACATGATATAGAAATTATATGCAAACTTAACATAGGAATTAGTGGATTTTATTAGACAAGGGGCATAACTCTGCAAAATACTTTCTGACACGACTCATTTTCGATAGGCATCTAGTTCAGGTCAAGAGAAACAACTCAGGGTTTCATAGAAGTCCAAATTTTTGCCACCGGATACTGAAAATTCAATATTTTTTTCACCTGAATCGAGTATTTTTACGTTTTTGTCGCCGGCCGACAGACTTCTATTGAGTTTATTTCTAATTTTGCAACCGCCATAAGTAATGTATATAACAAATTTTCATACGACCATCAATGGAGCCTGTCAATACCGCTATGTATTTGAATTGTGAAAATAAAGCAACAAGCAGATAATTTAACATCTTCAGTTTTATGTTCTTAATTTACCAAGGTCTAAGATACCATCTATTTTCAGCACATTATGTCACATTGTGGATGTCACCAAGACAAGATTACACAAGGCAATTCAAATTAATTTTTAAAATTGGCTCACTTTCGATAGGATCATGCGGACTCTAGACAGATACATAAGTTTACCATGTTTGGTTATTGAAGGCTGCAAATAAGTGCCAAACAGTTTGACTTGACCACCCTTATTGAAAGAATGGATTTGCTCATAACGTTTGATCTAAATCATGTAAATGCAGTACGCCAGATTTTTGTTAATGGGGCGGGCAGTTGAAATGTTTCTGTGCTGCCCTAAATTGTGGGACACTTGTTTCAGGATAATAGACAGATCAGTTAAATTCAATGCCAGAAAATGGATGCCTAGTCTAGTAATTTTAAAAATCAACTTCAGTTGTTCTGGTTTGTTTGCACCATGGAGGTAAAAATCAGATCCGATTTTACCTCCATGTTTGCACCATCTCATTAAATTTAAAAAAAGTTTTGACAGTATAAAATTCTTTATGTATCTTCAAATCACAGAATGATCTAGTCAGGTTTATATTGTGGCTAAATCAGTTCGCTGTCTTTGAATTATCCATTCAAACTGCAGGGCCTGATCCAGGCCATTTTTGAACCCGTTATAACGGGTTTGGGCGCCATGAATTTGGGCGCCCAAATGAGAAAAAAAAAAAAAAAAAAAAAAAAAAATATTTTTGTTAGCAAATTCCCTCTGAACAGGCTGAAACCTATATTAATGCAATTACTATTGCCAAATATTAAGTTATCAGGCTGTATTTAGACCATTCAATACTCCCACAGCTTCCATGGGCTTCAACAGTCCCACATCGCGGCCTATTTCACTATAACTTATCACACTCTGCACCAGGTAAGGGTGCCCAAACTAAAAGTCTAGATCAGGCCCTGAACTGTATTAACTACGGTACAATCAAACTTTGGTTTCAGTTTCAACATCGTACAATGCGTACATGCGAACGACATGCTGGTTTCTTTACAACAACAACACGACAAGATCGTTCAACTTTGAGTGAAAACAAATGCCCTATGCGAAGATTACATCGTCTCCTTTATTCATAAATACTATTCAGCAGTGGTCAGATAATTACCAGTCCATTCCAAGGAGAGTTAGACGTCTTTGGGGGCTTATTCATTCCCACATGTCAAACTTTCCCAGCAATTTTTTTTTTCCGCCACACAACGCAATTCGGAAACCTCCACATACATTTAGTATGAATACAGGCTTTAGGGTTACCGACGGCATGACCCCGATAACAGTTCGGGAAACAGACATGAATAATTAACGATCGGCAAACCGAAGTTTAACTGAGCGGTACCGAATCACACGGAAATGACCGAAGATGCCGACCTATTTTTTCTGGTATTCCCCATTTCCCGATTTGTTTGTCCACAATATCTTTCGATTATACATTACGAAATTACGAAGTATTGGCCTTTGGCGACTTCAGTTTTTTTTCCAAAATTTCAGTTTTTCCCTTCTAAAACACTCAGACTTCAGTTTTTTGGTGGCAAAATTGAGTTTTTACGGGACTTTTGACACCGAATACCGGTGTCAAAACACGACGTGTATGAAACCCTGCAACTGTATCACCTTAGGATGTTGTATATGGAACGGTTCTGAAATTATCACAATAACAAATCATAAATGGATTTTTATTTGTAAAAAGGGGCATAACTCTGTAAAATATTGTCCGAGATGACTCATTTTCGATAGGCTTCTGATTTACGTGAAGATAAATAGATGTAACAAGTTTGGTTGCCATGCATGAAACGGTTCTGTAGATATCGCGGTAATGGACGGACGGACGGACGTACGGACAGCCGTACATGATGACGACAATACCCCTAGGCCAAAGTTGGCCGAGGGGTAAAAACTGGCCCCTAAAAAAATATTTTGGCTCCCAGTAATTTTCACCTTGGGGGCCAATGGCTCCTTGGCAGTGAGCAAACATTTCAACCCCTGTTATAATATCAGCATTGAGGACTTCAATTTAATATCCTAACTTACTCACCTGGTGGCAGCTCTGATCATGTTGCCTAGGAAAAATTGAAGAATGGATATATATATATATATGTATATTTGTTTAAAAATATAATATTAATAAAAATATATATAATATAATAAAAATATAATACATATCAGCAGCAGGAATTATACATTTATATGGAACCAATCTGTACAATACGTATACTGGCATAAGATTAATTCTGTTATTCGAATGTAACTACTTTCTAATCATATATTATCCTTTTATTAAACTTTCAGTTGAACATCCAATGGTCCACTTTCACATTGAGAGTACAAAGAAGAGCCTGTCTGTGCAGTGACCCATGACTTCAGCTGATCAGCTACTAGTTCGTATATTTTGAACTGGTGATAGCTGGGATATTTCCATGTAATATTTGCCAAATTCTACATAATTCAAAGCATAAAATTATGTCAGTTATCACTGCTTCAAAATAATCACCTATTTATATGATGAGATAAAGTGAAAATATACGAACCAGTACCTGATCAGGGGTCATGGGTCACTGCACAGACGGGCTCTTCTCCATTCAGAATGACATATAACTGTAAGTTAGCATTTTAAAACTATTCACAGAAACTCTCAGCCAGATTAATACAACATGGTATTTGTGTTACCGAAAGAAGCCTTCCTCGGAGTCCCACCTGACATCTTCTGTAACTCATTCTGGAATATTGGCAGAACTTTGGTATCGTAGATAACTACGTTAACGCCCTGGAAATGGAAAAAAATATCAAATCGTATCACTCTCTTGGAGGTCTATTTACCTGGCCTGACGTCAATATGTGTAATGTTCAGTCTTCAAGTGGCTGGTATAAAGTGTCATCACAATGAAGGAAAAATAAATGATGACAGTTTGCAAATTGGAATTCAGTTGGGCTTGGGAAACCAGTTTAAAAGCTTCTAGCTGACAAACTACTTCAAATTAAATCAACGGAAGTTGATACACTGATATTTGTTTTATTATTCAACCTATATAAAATATAACAAGCGTTCTGAGAACCCCAACATCTCGCCTTGCGGGGTCATCCGCCGAAGGAGCAGCAGTATTGAAAGCATACATGTAGAGCAAACAATAACGTCTGGAATAGGTGATGTGGTACAGACAATAATGTCTGGAATAGACTATCTGGTACAAACAATAACATCAGTCCCATGTGGGATTACTGGCATATAAGTTAATCCCATGTAGGATGGATAGGTCAGTGCCGTCAGATTACTGGTGCATAGGGCAGTCCAGTGTGAGATTACTGCTGGATAGATCAGTCCCATGTGAGATTACTGCTGTATAGGCCAATCCTGTGTAGGATTACTGCTGGGTGGACCAGTCCCGTGTGTTATTACTGATGGATAGACCAGTCCCCTGTGGGATTACTGCTGGATAGTCCAGTCCCAAGTGGGATTACTGCTGGATAGGCCAGTCCTGTCTTGGATTACTGCTGGATAGATGAGTCTCGTATGGGATTAATGCTGGATAGGACAGTCTCGTGTGGGATTACTGCTGCATAGGCAGTCCAGTGTGGGATTACTGCTGCATACGGCAATCCTGTGTGGAATTACGGCTGGGGAGGCCAGTCCATGTGGTATTACTGCTGGATAGGCTAAACCTGTGTGGGATTACAGTGGGATAGGTCAGTCCCATGTAGAATTATGGCTGGATAGGTCAGTGCCATGTGGGATTACTGCTGCATATTGCAGTCCAGTGTCATATTACTTCTGGATAGGTCAGTCCCGTGTGAGATTACTGCTGCATAGGCCAGTCCCGTATGGAATTACTGCTGGATAGGCCAGTCCCATGTGGGATTACTGCTGGATAGGCCAGTCCGGCCTGGGATTACTGCTGGATAGGTCAGTCCCGAGTGGCATTACTGCTGGATAGGCCAATGCCATTTGGGAATACAGCTGGATAGGTCAGTCCTGTTTGGGATTACTGCTGGAGAACTGTGACCTACGAAAACATGAAACATGTCCACCAAGTATTATAATCATCCCACGAACAGATCTACATGTAAATTTTTGCCCAACCAAAAACCTTATCAATGGAAAGGTACAAAGTTTAAACTGCAATAATTAGGACAAAAATTCATATTTAATGTCATATTTCTTAAATAGCACATGCACATCGTCAAATCACATTGAACTTGGGTAGCAAGTGTCAAACTCATCCAATGAAAGCTGACAGCTTCAGACAAAACCCTCAAAATTTGAACAAAAATTAATATTTCATCTCCTAAATAGCAAAGGTACATCTTCTAATCATAAAAAACATGTGTACCAAGTTCCATAATCATTCAATGACAGCTGATAACTGCAGCAAACTGTGGTGTACAGATGTACATGTGCACTTCAGCTAAACGCGAAATTCTATCATTTACCATAATTTGTAGAAATATTAATATTCCATCTCAAAAATAGCACAGGTACATTCTCTAATCATAAGAAACATGTGTACCAAGTTTTGTAATCATCCAATGAGAGCTGACAACTGCAGCAAACTTACCATGTACATGTACATGTATACATGTAGAGGCCTACATGTACAATTTACCTAAACAGAAAACTCATTCATTTGCCATAATTTTGAGAAAAATTAATATTTCTTCTCAAAAATAGCACAGGTACATCCTCTAATCATAAGAAACATGTGTACCAAGTTTCATAATCATCCAATGACAGCTGACAACTGCAACAAACTTTCTAAGTACACATGTACATGTACACTTCAGCTAAACGCAAAACTCTATCATAGGGATTTTAACATTGGAGCACCCCAGGGGTAGTACCCCCAGGTGGCATACCCACCCCATATTTTTTTTATTTTTTAAATATTTTTTCTAATTTTTCTATATTTTTTTTTTTAATTTGCTAAACCAAAAACCTTATCATTTCCAGGCAGGGGACACCGACACCGACCGACGACATCCTCTTTCCCCACTCACAATATCTCCCCTTTACGGTACTTCGTAAGACGAGATAAAAAGGGGAATCTAAAAACCTTTGCATTTCACGTTAAATCACATAATCAAATATGTCAACTGATATACGCGGGAAGTAATGAAAGGTAAGAAATATAACACAGTAAAGAAGCAATCAGAGATTGCTTAATTGTATGCCCCCCCCACTTCCGCTTTAGTCCGACACTACCCCGCCATTATTCTGTTCTGTATTGGTTGATATTGCATGGACAAGAAATCCAGACGGACAAAGCACTTTACTTTGCACAACTACAATGCACTGGCCTCATATCAAGCAAATTTCATGCTTGTTCAAACAATATGGATCATGATCCAGCCTGGACAAATATATATATATATCCCATTCAGTCACTAAGGTTTGAAGAACAAAGGGTCATAACTCTTGAAAATATAACCGATACGCAGACAAAATTTACGCTGCATAACTATGGGGCATTGACCACATATCATGCAAATTTTATACTTGTCCAAACAATATTAACCGAGATCCAGCCCGGACAAGTCCCAATTCATGAAGATTTCCGGAACCAAGGGACATAACCCTTGAAAATATAAACAAAACGCGGAGGAACTTGACGCTGCGCAAGCATGGGGCACTGACCACCTATCGTGCAAATTTCATACTTGTCCATACAATATTAACCAAGATCCAGCCCGGACAAGTCCCAATTCACGAAGATTTCAGGAACCAAGAGACATAACTCTTGAAAATATCAGCGAAACGCGGAGAAACTTTACCCTGCACAAGCATGGGGCACTGACCACATATCATGCAAATTTCATACTTGTCCATACAATATTAACCGAAAATTAAACATTTATAAATAATGTTGGCGTTTATTATCAAATCAAACCTGTTATCACTTCAATGCCATATTCCTCCATTTGGAGATCTCCTGCAAACAAAATTATCTCCCCTGATCGCTGTGTCGTTTGTCCGCCAGGTGGCGTGCTCTCCGCGCATGTCCTTCCTCTTTTTCCCATGCTGTGCAAGACCTGTTTTGAGTCAAGGCCGAGCAAAGAGGGGAGGATGGGTTGGGCAAATCAACGTTGATAACAGGTTTGATTTGATAATAAACACCAACATTATTTATAAATGTTTAATGTTTATTTCTCAAATCTTCACCTGTTATCACTTCAATGCCAGACTCCCAACAGAGGAGGTTGGGTAGCCGGCCTTGTGACTTGCTTTTGGATTAAGCGGAGCACGCCCTGTTCTGATTTTGTAAATCTAATACGCCTAGTAATATCATGATAATTCCCGTGTCGTATAGAAGCGTAGGGAACTCAAGGTATTACAAGTAATGCGGCGAGAGGTGGACTCTGTTCCTACCCTTTGCTCGCATACTTGGATAGATAATCAGATGCCATCATGATGCCTTGAAGTCCCTTCGTCTCCGGCATGGTCTGTCTTCTATACTTACCGAATTGTCGGGATCTTGCTTGTTTGAGCGGCGCCCCCCCCTTTTTTTGATAGGAGTAGTGGACTATACACTGGGCTGTAGCTGTAGGTCCAGTGTAGTCATCCTATCTGTCTGTACAGACATGTCTGAAGATAGCAATCAGCATGAGTTGAATTGATCATCCAAGCGCAGGTGTCAACAGTATCGTTCAATGATAAGTTTTCCCCAAAGTGGCCCGGACGTCACACTGGCTCTAATCTTGTGAGACGATGTCTCCATAAAGGAGAAGGAGCGTTGATGGCGAGTTGGTTAAACCAGTCGGCAGTCTTCTTCAACCCAGACAGTGGTCATGAACTAGTGATGTCAGCTGATGGGTCTGTTAGAAGTGATGAGAGAAGAAGACAGCTGGCACCCCTTGTCGGTTCTATAAAGAGTGCCCCAGGCCTCTGACTGGATATAAAAAACCTCTTCTCCTCCAGCAGGTACACGAAATCTGTCAATGCTGGAATCTGGTACAGTCTTTGGACGTCTGGCCCCTGACGTGTGGAATCGTTCTAGATGACGAAATCCGGGATCGGATGAAAAGATCTGGTTGACCAGTCTGTCATCCCTGTCAAGGAACCAAGTTCTACTGCGTAATGCTCTGATTGCGGAGTGAAGACTGTCATGGAGCTGTCTTGCAGGACAGGATCTTGACTACAGTTGGCTGAACTGGTTCGAATGGCAGGCGTAAGAAGGCCCTAGTACCACATCCAGGTCTCCTTGGGTGGTAATTGATGTGTTCGGCGAGACTGTAAGGCGAAGACCATGGAAAGCCGAAATGCTGGAATCTAGTCGATTCCGTGGGTGAACTTGACAACCCTGGATGATGCTGAGTGATACCCCTGTGTACTGCTTGACTGAGATTCCCTGTCCTGATACAGATGTAGAAGGAAAAACCAGCTGTTGCTGGAACAGAAACAGTGTTGGCCACAGGTCCTCTACTATAGTACATTCTCCGGGCTTGATGCGACTGTACAGTAAATAGTAGCTTGCTGCTGTCATTGTCTGTACAATTGGTCCTGGAGAAAAAAACCCTGGTCTGCAAGCGAATTCTGGATCGTAGCAGACGTGGGGGTTCGGCCGTTGCGGGTCCCGGTGCCTCCGTAGAAAAGTGATCTTCCGGTTGTAGTACCCTGTAGGACTTGGAGGAAGCTGTCAGCGGTAACCCTGAAGTGATGTGAAACACATGGTGTTGTGACATGGTATTGCTGATACCGTGCTGCTAGGACCAGTGTTGATGTTTCTAGAAGACAGTGACTGGGATCTTGCTCCCCCCCCCAAACTTGACGCAACTGACGACCGTACTGAACGTTCGTAATCAATGCTGATGTGTTGTACAACCGCAACCTCCAAGGGGGGACCGCCTTCTTAGCGTAGATATCCCTAAGGAAGATGATGCGTTGCTTGTCTGTCGTGGTATCCATGTGTCGGCTATCTGTTGCAGGACTAATGGACCCCTCTAAGCTGTGAATTCCGCATCGGTGAATGTGAACTTCTCTGTGCTCGGTTGAAACTGGATCCGGCATCACCACTCTGGAAGGGGGGTGAAGGTGTTCCGGGACGAGCATCCTTAGATTGCTTGTTCTTGCCCTCAGGTGCAGTTGTAGTTGAGAAACTGTAATGAGGAGTACCTGGAGCTAGCCAAAACTGTGCTAGGTCCCGGGTAGTAGTTCCATCTAACGGACCTCTGGGTCATGGTGTTGATGGTCTGGCTCCCAGTGCAGGTTCCCTATGCCGGAAACCTGCTTGCCGCTTGAATGTAGCCATTCTACATAATCCATGGGGTCCCTGGAAATATCCCTGGACCGCCGTGATCATCGAGCCTGTAGTGTCGAATATGCTCAGTAGGTGTCCGGCTTCGTCGTCTGGTCCGGTCTCTATTGTCATCCTGCTGAATGCTGGAGTCCCAGGTCTGTTCCGGAGTCCTAATTCGCATTTCGGATTAGAGATGACTTTATCCTCGTGTCCTATTCCAGTGTCCGAGTCCATGTTGACTTGGCCTTGGAAGGAACCTCACTCTGAAACCAGGCTTGCCCATTGTAGACTGGATGTCTCACCCCAAAGAAAACGGGTTAAGTCAAGCCCGACTAACCGTTTTCCCCGAAATTAGATTCCCTTGATCATGATCTCGGGTGTAGGTGGAGTCCTAGATTATCCGATGAAGAGTAGGATCCAGCTCTAGAAGACTGAGGATGATCGTCAGATGAAGTGTCGGGACTTGGAGTAGACCTCACGTAAGGACTGACCTCTTCGACGAAAACTTGCCAAAGAGTGACGCTGATCTTCTATATCATCAGGGTCGACCGTTCTACAATCAGGTGAGTGAAGACTCGAAGCTTGGGAAGGATGAAAGGATGACTAGTGGTTTGAAGGTGAAGCTGAGAACCATCAATTCTGACTGACGAGGTTGCCCCTGTCCCGGTCGGAAGATTCCCTCTTTACCTTGGAACTGTCCTTTCTTGTAAGGGCGAACACTACTCTGAGCATCTAGCTTGGGTTGCCCGAGTTCTGACAGGGGAACGTCCGTGGCGACCTCCTCTGTTAGAGTCGATAAAGGCACTGAGGAAATCCATCTTGAACCGTGAGAAGGTCAAGGATCCATCTTTATGCTTCACGTCTGGATCCTGAATCACCTTGGAAATAGCCGTCAGGAACCAATCAGAGTATGATGTAATTCTGTGTAGTGTCAGCGTCATGTCTTCCACAGCACAGGCCTGCTTCTGTTGAAGTACCACCGCTGGTGTCTTCGTGAAGTTCAACAGTCTGTCAAGATCCGGGTCAGACTTCGGGGCCTTGAACGGTAGATTGTCTCCGTGAAGAGTGTAAGTCTTGTAAGGACCGGACTTCTGGAGAGATGACAAAGTCTTCAACTGTCGATCCAGTGACGTCGTATAGGTTGGTTGATGCCGGAGATGGTGCGCAGGTTAGCGCAGCTTCCTCCTCAGAAGGCTTGTTTAAACCGTAAAGAGATGCCGCTGTAAGTTCTCCGTTTCCGGGCGGGGTCATCAGGCTGCTTGTCATCGCCGACCACCGGTCTGGGCATCTCTGGAACTGACGTCTCTACCGCCGCTATCCTGACTTTGAAGGGTAGCATGTCTTTATTCTTGTCTTCTACCTCTGCCTGACGGCAAGGAGGTGAATCTGTATGACATGAGGATGCCGAGGAAGTGGAACGTCGTGCGTGATCCTCATAGTCCGAGCCTGAGTCTGCGTCGCTAGAAGAATGGGGTCGTGTCATCTCACGGGTCTCCGATGAAGGAACCTCTACCCCGGTAAGGGGTTGTGTAGCCGGGAGATGACTGTGCTTCTTGACCAGGCTTGCCTTGGAAGGTACCCCTGGAGCAGAAATCTGTTCCTTGGGTGCAGATCCGGAATGGTGATCCACGGGTCCCTGTTCATCTCTGGACTTCCGTTTATCCCGATGCTCCGGGCTACGGTGATGGTGGGTAGATGTCCGCTCCTCATCATCTATGCGTCGTGTTTGTTGACGGGAAACCGGTGAACGGCTTCTCCCTCGTCTGGTGTAAGGTCGCTCCGGAGTATGGTCCCTGTAGTGACGACTCCGGTAGACTGGACTGGGTGAAGGGGTCCGACGCCTAGGACGGTCCCTCTCCCGATGACGTTCAGGATAGGAATCTCGGCGT
Source organism: Hanleya hanleyi (assembly GCA_036873755.1). Lineage (NCBI taxonomy): Eukaryota > Metazoa > Mollusca > Polyplacophora > Lepidopleurida > Hanleyidae > Hanleya > Hanleya hanleyi. Next base: position 50,857 of record JAVTVY010017189.1, on the reverse strand, counting down.
TGTAATGGTGTACGACTTCGTCTACGAGATCTGCTTGCCGTAGTACCGGGGTACGGCTCTGTTGTACGGGTCCAAGCTGAAGTAGAGGCCGGCTCACGGTGTTCTGGCTGAGTCCGTTCCTCATAAGTCCATGTCCTCTTGGATGTGGAGTCCCGGTGATCTGTATAAGTCCGTTCTGCTTGAGTCCGTGACTTCTCAGATGTAGACTCTCGATGTGCTGGATAAGTGGTCTGGATAGAGTCGTGTAGTCTCTCGCTCCGAGGTACGGCTCTCTGGATAGGGCCGTGATGTGCTCTGTATAGGGCCGTGACTTCTTGGAATCCCGGTGCTACATGTAGGACCGTGGCTTGTCCGACTCTCGGCGTTCCGTATAGGGCCGTGACTTCTCCGAGCTATGGTCCCGGCGAGCTGTGCTTGTGCCGGGGTACCGCTATGGTGATGGAGTCCGTGGTCTCGATTCCCGGACTGCCTTCTCCGCCGTGTCCGTCTGTGTCTCCGGGGTACGGCGATTCTTGATCGGATCCCTGTCAGAAGACTGTTCTTCCTTGGGTCGTGGAGACTTGGATGAACGGGAGCTGTTATCCGAGGGCTCTCCTTGATCCGTGGATGTGACGGGGCTGTCCAGTAGAGACCGTATCAGCACTTTTGACGGTGCAGTAGGCTTGGGCTTGACTGGTCTGCACTTTGCCTCTGAAGGTATCATCGACTGTAAGACTGTCCGTGATCTGGTTGCGCCAGGGTACGGCTTCGAACTCTGGATCTGTCCATGTCATGGCCCAGAAAGTTCACCAGTTGCCGGGTCTGTGCATCGGTATCGGAGTATCGCATCGGTATCGGAGTATCGCCGATCTGTAAAATCTTGAATTCTCTCGGTATCCCGGTAGTCCCTGTAGGCTCTTGGCTTGACGGGGTCTCGGAGTTCTGCATTGGGCCGTGATTTCTCAGCCATGGTCCCGTATGCTGATCTAAAGTCCGTGGCCTCTAGGTATGGACTCCCGGTGAGACGTGGACTCTCGGCGTACTGGATAAGTCCGTTCTTCATAGGTCCGTGTCGTTCTCTGTTCTGGGGTACGGCTCCGGACTGTAGTCCTGTCTCTGGAAGGAACCTCTCTCTCCGATGGTCGGGTCCGAGGAGCTCTGCAGTCGGAGTCCCGGCGCTCTGTGGTGTCGAGGTCCCGTTCCGGTGATCGAATCCGTCTCTAGACTTCCCTTGGTAGTCCCGGTCTGTGCTCCGGACTGTAGACTTGTCCACCGTTCCAGCTTGTAGCCCCAGGGTACGGCTCTTTGCCGGGTCCCGGTTCTATACCAGGTCCCGGCTAGAAGACTTGTCTTTCTTGAGTTGCGGAGGCTTGGGTGAACGGGAACTGTTATCCGAGGTCTGCCCAGATCCGTGGTTGTAACGGCTCCGGTATAGAGTCCGTGACATCATCTTTTCCGGTGAACTTGAATTAGGCCGTGTCTTGGGTCTGTAACTTGTTCACCGTCTTGAAATGTAGCTCCAGGGTACTGCTCTTCGCCGGTTCTCGGCTAGTAGACGTGTCCTCTCAAAGACCTATCTTCTTTCCGTCATTGCTGACGAACTTGAACTGGACCGTGGAGCTGTGATCTGTTCTGTTTCATGGGACTGTTGTGAAGATTCCACTGGCAACAGTATCGTTCAACGATAAGTTGCTGGTAGGAAAACTTCGTTTACATCGTTGAAGAGGGCCTGAGTAGCTTGCTTCTCAGCTGGACATCTGCCAGGTCAGTGGCCGCTCTCCAGAATTGAATGCGTCGCCATAGGGTAGCTATGCCAGGTCACGTCGTCCCAGTCTGCACATTCACGGCATGTCACCTGACTGTAAACACACCTGTGCTCTGCACTTAAAAACAAAGAAAATGCAAGTCTTTAACTGGTTAAAACTGACGACATGATTCGTTCCTTTATAAATCTATAGCTGGGCGACTACGTTGGTTCATAATGAACTCACGGGAGAAAAAAATAACCCTAGAGTGCGTCTAAAACAATCCAAAAGTTACTGTTTACAGGAGCTCTACCAAAACAGGTCTTGTAACCAAGACTGCAAAGGAAAAAGAGGAAGGACATGCGCGGAGAGCACGCCACCTGGCGGACAATCGACGCAGCGATCAGGGGAGATAATTTTGTTTGCAGGAGATCTCCAAATGGAGGAATATGGCATTGAAGTGATAACAGGTGAAGATTTGAGAAATAAACTCCAGCCCGGACAAGTCCCAATTCACAAAGATTTCAAGAATGAAGGGCCATAACTCTTGCAAATATATGCGAAACGTGGAACAAATTCACGGTGCACAACTACAGGGCACCGACCACACAGCATGCAAATTTCATAATTGTCCGTACAATATTAACCGAGATCCAGCCCGGACAGTCCCAATTCACAAAGATTTCAAGAACAAAGGGCCATAACTCTTGAAAATATGGGCGAAACACGGAGAAACTTCACGCTGCACAACTACAGGGCACTGACCACATATCATGCAAATTTCTGCATAATTGTCCATACAATATTAACCAAGATCCCAATTCAGGGAGCCAAGGGCCATAACTCTTAAAAATATAATCGAAACTCGGGAAAACCTCTACGCTGCACAACTATGAGACGCTGGCCACATTTCATGTAAGTTTCAATCCTGTCCATCAAATATTAACCGAGATATTGCGCAGACAAGAAATTCGGACGGACGGACGGATGGATGGACAGACAGATGGACGGATGGACAGAGCGATCGCTATATGCCCCCCCCCCCTACCGCCTCCCCCCCCCTAGGTAGAGAGGGGGGGGGAGGGGGCATAAATATATCACGAGAAACAAATGACACCAGGAACATCAACACCCAAGTTACTCTTTCTTTACAAGGATGTGATTCGGATAAATGGTGGAAGGATATTTTCAGCTCTAACTAGAGAGTTTTACTAGCTACATTATGCACATTGATATGTTATCCTAACATGGAAATGTCCACCTGTCTCCTCAGACAATCACAGATGCCTGGCCCTGAACAAATTTGTGATAATGTTCATCAAACAGATACTTATATAATTTATTGCAATAAAGACTACATGTAAGTATGAAAAGAAAATCTGAATATTTCTGCACAAATTGAAAGCAAAGCAACAATAGTTCCAGAATACATGTACATACATTCAATTTGGTGATGTTTTCACCACCAAAGTGGAACATTACAAATTCTGGGGTGATTATATCAATTTGAATTCCAGGATATTTTTACTACCTGTCTCGTGTGACAGATACTTATCATTTTTGCTGGTCTGTTGTGAAAATTACCTTTCAACCCTGCAACTGTGTGAATTTCAGTATCTATATTCACACTGGCTAAACATGCCAAGGCATAAATGTACAAAAACTAGGACGAAAGTAACTCCGAAAAGGAAAGTCATTAATATTCTATATTTCAGCTTTGATTATCCTATTTCTTCTAATTATTCAGACGGCAAAAATTAACTTCAGGCATCTGTGGAAAGAGATTCTGCAAACATTCTACAAATTTCGCTTTGCAGCTCTTGGGATAAATGACATATCCATGCCACAGTAATTGGTCTCAGTTGACATAAATATGTTTTTTCCTGCTTTTAAGTCTGCTTCTAAAAACTGCTGTCAGAAAAATTAAAAGAAATAGGGTATGCCATCGTCAGGATTACATAAGAAGTCAGTGTGAAACTAATCTGTGGAAATATATAATGGATTTCATACATGTACATGGAAGGAATACACATAGATATGGCTCATCATAATCCTTACCGTCAATAATGTAGCCTGGCTGGTAGTAAACTGTTGTACCTCGGACAGGATTGCAGTAGCAGCATTATCAGCAGGGTATTTTAGATTGCCACATCCCAGGGAGGGTAGAGACACTGACAAATATTTTGATGATTGACGTAAAATCTCCGCTACTGAACTCCTTAATTCCTGCAATAAATAACAGATTTCGAAGTCGTGTGGCATATGAACTATCTGACATATTATCCCTCCTAACTGATGACTGTTTTGTACTCTTCAGTTACTGATTGGTGACCAACTTGACAACTGAACAGTACCGCAAAAGGAACTTTCATACCAGTACCACGTAGTGACCAAAAGGTACTAACAGATATAGCTAAGCAGAAATGGGTTGGTTGCCAATCAGGGCTGTTCCATTTAAAAAGGTATGGGAGGGGCGGAAGGCAGCTTTGAATTATACCCCACCACCCATAGCAATTTTATTGGCCTTCCCAATGTTGTAACATGGATTGAAAGGAATTTCCTCCCATGACCCATAGAATAAAAAATTTAGTGCCTTCCTCCCCTCCCATACCTTTTTAAATGGAACAGCCCTCAGTAACTCAGCAGTAACCAATCAAGTTAATGATGTGTTACTGCACTGTTACCATTATGTAACCAATTGTGGAAAATTGGGCTGATAACATAGCGATAACTGCTTGGTAGCCAAAGAGTAGAAAATTCATAGGATCCAATGGGTGACCAACCAGTATCCGGTTGGTACTGATCAGTTGAAAACTGAACGGTACTCAAGGCGACATTCCTATCTGTACCAATCAGTACTCCACCAACCAGTTACTGAGTGGTAATGGCTGGTAGCAGCTTGTCTGTGTAGTCCTGTCGCTGAATAAAAATTTCGCAATTAGTCAATTCAACCATTCCAAATTTGCTTAGCCTTTACAGTGGGAAAGAAAATTGGCCAATTTTTACTGATGCATGTGTTGAACAAATTGGGAAATAAAGTTTACGAAGTGGATCTTATGGATTATATCTTCATGGAATGATTAAATGGTCTCTTGGGCACATTATAGAGAGATTTGAATGGCAATACTGAGGGCAAACTCCGAACAGCGCATCAGTGGCATGTCAGCTGAATGACTATCATCTGGCTACAAGCACCGTCCACAGTCGAATGCTCTAGCACAGATCCGAAGACCAGGGAATGTGTGGGTTTGTTACGATGGAACTAATCACGCACATATGCAGCTCCCTACGCAAATAGATTGTTGAGAATGGCGAGAAAATCAAGAATCTAACTTCTTTTTCGGTGTAAGCTATTTATTAAATACTTTTGGGATATATCTGGTTGATGAAACAAAGGCTATTAGCGGAAAGAAGGAAGGTATATATTGCGGAGTGATCTCAACGCTGAGAGCGTGTTAACAATATTTTCAATTGCGGGCAGTGCTTGTAGCCAGACGATAGTCGTTCAGCGGACATGCGCTGTTCGGAGTTTGTACTGAGGGAATTACCATTTCTGCAGCAACATTTTGACATGGTGAAAATGTAAAAATTTGTAGTTCCAGAGTTCCAAAGTTAATTTGTCGTCTTTTTTCCTTTATTGGTAACAAAAGAGTTAAAGAGATTGGGAGAAGAGTCCATGAATGAACCGCTTTGTGAATGCACTTGTCAGTGGTATCAGTGTAGCTCTTTGTTTATGGATTAACCTGAATTTTGTGCAAGTCACGAATTGTTGAATGCTATGTTGAATTGATAGGGCTGTGCACAACAGATCAGTAAAACCAATACAGTTTTCCCACCTGACACATGTTCTCTTGATCAGTATCATTGTCCACCCTCAGATAACATGCACCCTCAGATAACATGCACCCTCAGATAACATGCACCCTCAGATAACATGGACAAAAAGAAGTACATTGTATCTCCATTCTTGCCATCATCTCTTCTCTATGTCACACCGTGTTCTCCCTGACCTAGACTCTTACACAGTCCTACCTGTATTGAGGAGTTATCTTTGTAGTCTGCTAACACCACATGGCACACCTGCTGACACTTCAAGCTCCCACCACCAGGGGTCGTTAGAACAGTTCCCGAGGCAACTGGTGCCGTCGCTTTACTCAGGAGAGCCTAAAAAGACAAAGTGAGACGAATACTGCAGAAAATTCTTTTACTTTTATAATTTTACAAGTGTTTTTCATGCAGTCTATTTCTATTCAACAGATTAGATACCTGTGTTGCCATGTTAATTGATCACACACCTGATGTGGCATGTAAATAATTTTATTACCCCACAAGCAAATTCGTATTCAATATCTGGTCGTATAAACCCATACAACCCGAGTGATGTCTTGCTACTCGGGGTATATAAAAAACAACTCACGTGCGATTGGAACCGCTACTCTCGCTTTGAAGGTTCAGCTGACCATATCTCAATATGTATGAAATAACTTTTTCCCACTCGTCAAAATTTAATGGAATAACGTCATAGTGTATCATTTTCACTGAAGTGTCCGACATATAACTCGTCATTTGTTCCAAAAATAAAGGTCGTTGTCAAGGTCAAAATGCGGGCAGTTTCGTAATCGAAATGGCCCGCTGAATTTGTCCATTGTACCGTTGGTTCTAAATGATAAATCTTTTTCAATATTTTTGCTATAAGATAAAAAGGCTTGAGGGATAATAAATTCATTATTCAGGTTTTTCCCGGGGTGTATGGAAAGTTACGACCCTCCCTGAAACTCATACACCCTGAGGCTGACGTTCAGGATGTATCAGTTTCAGGGAGGGTCGTAACTTTCCATACACCCCGAGGAAAACCTGAATAACTAATAACATACCTGCTGTAGCATGTTAACTGATTATACACCTGTTGTAGGGGGTTAACTGATAACATATCTGTTCTATTCTGTTAACCAATTATATACCTTTTGTAGCATGTTAACTGATACTATACCTGTTGTAGGGGGTTAACTGATAACATACCTGTTGTACTGTGTTAACTGACAGCATCTGATGTAGCATGTTAATTGATCACACACATGTATCATGTTAACTGATTACATACCTATTGTTGGGTGTTAACTGATTATGCACCTGTTAACTGATTACATTTCTGTTCAAGCAGATTAACTGATTACATCCCAGTTGGGTGAGTGAGTGAGTGAATACAATTTAACGTCGCTTTCAACAATATTTCAGCTGTATCGCGATGAACCAATTAGTACCACCCAGCCAAGTTGTGTTTCTGCTACTTCAAACAAAAAATCTTTGAAGCAGCATGGAACCAGACACCCTCCATCCACCCTATAAAACACTGAGGACAGCACACAAGACACAGACAGGACGCTTACATGGGGCAATAAAGACAAGTGATATTACAGTGCTAGACATCACATTGCTGTAGCATTTTAACCGATTACACATGTGCTATAATGTGTTAACTGACTGCATTCCTGTTGTAGCATGTTAACTGATAACATACCTGTTGTAGCATGTTAACTGATAACATACCTGTTGTAGCATGTTAACTGATAACATACCTGTTGCAGCATGTTAACTGACAACATACCTGTTGTAGCATGTTAACTGACAACATACCTGTTGTAGCATGTTAACTGATAACATACCTGTTGTAGCATGTTAACTGATAACATACCTGTTGTAGCTTGTTAACTGATAGCTTACCTGTTGTAGCATGTTAACTGATAACATACCTGTTGTAGCATGTTAACTGATAACATACCTGTTGTAGCTTGTTAACTGATAGCTTACCTGTTGTAGCATGTTAACTGATAACATATATGGTGTAGCATGTTAACTGATAACATACCTGTTGTAGCTTGTTAACTGATAGCTTACCTGTTGTAGCATGTTAACTGATAACATACCTGTTGTAGCATGTTAACTGATAGCATACCTGTTGTAGCATGATAACTGTTAACATACCTGTTGTAGCATGTTAACTGATAACATACCTGTTGTAGTATGTTAACTGATAGCTTACCTGTTGTAGTGTGTCTCCACCAGCTTTGTGAAAGATCTTACTGATGCCACCACGATTCAAATTCAAACTCTTGTCTGCTACATTGACCAGCACATCAACCTACAAACATAAACAGAATATTGCAATGGTGTTAGTGAGTAGGTCTACCAGCATTGTGTCAACTGATGAACATGCAGTCAGACATAGCATTACATGAATACAGAGGTGTGTATTGATGGACAGATTGCGATTGAATATACAGTGAAATCCACTACTTCAAGGCTGTGTTATTCAAAAACACTAAGACACTAGGCTTAGAAAATACTACGGCCATACAAGAAGATAATATACTTGAATTTAAGGCCAGACATTTTTTATTTCCAGATTAGCGGACATGCTGTAGCATTTTACCACTACGGAGGACGGAAAACAAAAAAACCAAAAAAAACCCCACCTGAATATTAAACATTTATAAACAATGTTAGTATTTATTATAAAATCAAACCTGCTATAGTTTGCCCTAATCCTCCTTTGAGATTCTGCTGTAGATTAAAAAATTCTCACCCTCTGGAGCCTCAGCCAATAGGTTACACTGCGCCTGCGCCAAAAACACACTCACCCAAATCACTTTTCTTCTATAAGCCTATAGCGTGGTGCGTGCAAGGCCGAGAAGAGTGCGGGGAGGCTGGGTCGGGCAGTCAAGACTATAGCAGGTTTGATTTTATAATAAATACTAACATTGTTTATAAATGTTTAATATTTATGTCTAAAATCTGCACCTGCTATAGTTTGCCCACTACCAACAGTAGGAGGTGGGACTCGGCTTGTTGAAGTGTGCTGTAACCGCTGAGATGATCAGAGATACATGGAACCGTAAATTGAACCCGTTAGTGGACCATGGGCCTAAGAGCAAGCTGTAGGGGCTAAGGGGCAATTTCTAGTGAGACAGTGAGACGGTAAGAAGGGTATAGGGGCCGAGGCTTCTGAACCCGAATACTAGTGGAACCAACTGACCATGGTTGTGGTACGTTAATTGAACCCGTTAGTGGACCCTGGGCCTAAGAGCACTGTAGGGGCTAAGGGGCAATTACTAGTGAGACGGTAAGAAGGGTATAAGGACCGGGGCTTCTGAACCCGAATACTAGGGTACCAACGGTTGCTCCAATCGCCAATTTCTTTCTATGAACTTTTCTTGAATGTCCGACACTAGATTTACCTAGAAAAAATAAATACATTTATACTCACTGTATTTACTAGTGTCGGGGTCTTGATAGCTGACTTGCTGGTATTGGCGATTACCGATATGCCGTAACTCTTAACCATCTTGCAGACTGGTTGGTCGGCTTGAGATCGGTACTGCCCCCCCCCCCCTTTTTTCTTTGAAGACTAGGCGACTACATGTTGGGCAGCAGCGAGCGGCCCTAACATGGTCAGGTTGTCTGTTTGTACTGACGAGTCTCTCAGATAGAAATCTGTAAACGTGGAATTGGCACTCCAAGCACAGGTTTGGACAATGTCATCCAGCGATACGTTCTTCCATAAAGGCCATGATGATGCGATGGCTCGTATTTCATGAGAAGATGCAGAGGTTAGCAGAGGGGGGGGGGGCATCGAGGGATAGTTCGTATGTCCATTTAATGGTCTTGCTCAACCAAGAGGCCACTGTATTCTTGGTAATGTCTTGAGTAGCCCTTGGGAGAAGAGAGAGTAGTAGTAGTCGACGAGAACCTCTGATAGGATCGGTACGGCTGAGGTAGTGACGTATTGCTCATACTGGACACAGTAAGATGTCGTTATCAAGTCCTTGAACAAAATCTGATAATGCAGGGATGGAATACAGACGTTGAGCACAAGGTCCTTGTCGTACAGTCTCATTCTTGGCGATGAACTCAGGAACAGGGCGGAAGGATATGCGTGACCAGTCTGCCGTCCAAGTCATCGATTTTCTTTCCAAGGCATGAAGCTCGGAGACTCTAGACGCCAGGGCGAAGGCCGCTAGGAAGGCAGTCTTGTAGGAAACAGCTTTCATCGAGGCTGACTCTAATGGTTCAAATGGTGGGCGAAGGAATGCACTGAGAACCACTCCAATGTCCCACTTTGGTAATAATTTCCGAGAACGACGGGACTGTAGTGCACAGGCATGTAGAAGAGCAGAGATATTGGGATCCAGGCTAATGTCGATGCCAGCAGATAACCGTAGAACCCGGGCCAAGGCTGATCGGTACCCTTCAATAGTGCTGCTTTTGTATTTCTTATCTCGGTGCAGGTGAAGAAGAAATTCCGCCACTATAGGAAGAGAGGCAGTGTCGGGATCGGAGCCTCGCTGTCGACACCATGAGACGAAACATTTCCACTTAGCCTGGTAAGGGATCGTTTCCATTAATCGTTTTTTCTTCAATTTTCTCGATTGAAAAACGATCATTCGCGAATCAGTCGCGAGGATATCGAGAAAAAAAAATGAGAAAAAACGATTGAACCTTTTCTGAAAAAAACCATTCTCTCGCTATATCGTTTTTGAATCGTTTACCCATGCGCGATCCGTTCTTGATCGCGAATCTTCAATCGCGAGAGAATCGTTTTTTTCAAGGTGCGAGAGAATCGTGAGGCGGAGTGATATCGGACACATAGGGCCTGGCCGTGTTGCCGTCGTACGCCCCTCTATCCGCGAACTGGGAACTACATGTAATGTTGATTGTGGAATTGTCGATGGAAAAGCCTATATTACTATACTATACTGTATAAATGCGTAAGATAACCGAATAATATATATGATTCACGATCTATAGTCTCCTACAAGCTGAAGTAGGGCGTATGCTGGAAATATCTATACACATACCTGTACCATGTTTCCTGTGACGTCCGCTGTCAGATTTACTTTGGCGAAGCGTAAATGACAAAATTACATGTTTATTTAATAATCGTGTGAGCCGACAATGTGTTAATGTTCAGTCATTCCCTTCATATGTCCGATAATTTCCTCATATATTCCATGCAACTTGGTATAAACAATACAGGATGATAGTCGCAAATCTTGTTTTTGTAAATACCGGGTATAGGTCATAAGTGGATTTGAGTTCGTCGTTGATTGCATTATCAGAATGATTATGGCACAGACTTTATAGAGGTGTGAATGGGCACATGGCGATAACTCAGAACAGCTTAGCCCTCCAGCCGAGAATTTCTAGGTTAATTAAGGTGAAAAATGGTGTAATTAAATATGTATATATTGTTACGGTAAAACATATATTAGGAAAGGGTATCCATTCATGTTTTGGTACAGTTTTTAAACTATTGAGATGTGAATAAGTTCACAAAATCACCATCAAGTTAATTTTATTGATTATAAGAATATTCGCGGCATATCACAATGGTGATTGAATCGCATATAACGGTTGGATTCGCATATGTACAATACTTTTTTATTGTAAATTTTACATTTTGATAAATGAACTATGATTGATTCCAAAGGGAAGCTCAAGCCAGAAACCACCTGAATATTATATAATTTCATCTCATACTGGATTAACCAAGCTGACAAGAGAGAAAAATTTCTCATCGGAGGACGATCATCGGTTAAAAATTTCGTTTTTTTTCGCAAACCTGAAGATTTAAATGTGGGATTTGAAAATCTGTCAGACACAGAAAGACGTTTTATATTCATATTGTATATTAATGCAGTCATTTCTCATATAGTATTATACACGGTGAGGGGCGTTGTTTGCTGCCTCAGCAACCAAGTCACGTGACCTGAATTATACAGGCCTTTTGAAACACATCTCCGAATCGTCAAGGTTTCCTTTTTAGCCAAAGGCGAGACCTTGATCATCTTGCCAAGCAAACCGCTTTTCCCTTATATATTTTCCCTTTGTATTTATTAATTTTCATAATTTATTGAAAATATACGTATTCATCTACCATCAAATATCCCAAAAGTCAGGCAACTGTGGGGTTTTGCACTTATAGACTCCCACTTAGGGAGTCGCACAACAAAACTCCCACCCAGGGAGCCCCAGAAAAGATTAATTCACACAACCAAACAAACAAGCAAAACAATAATGACAGTTGTGAAAAGTTTTACAAATAGCCCGCGCTATATATTAATAATTAAGTGCGTTCGAAGATCAAAAGCCCCGTATGACTATGTTATATTCAATACAGTGCCATCTATGTACACAAGGAAAATGGTGATCTTTGGGCAAAAAAAACACACGAACAGCGAAAATCTGACGAATCAACTCAAGAGAGAGAGAGAGAGAGAGAGAGAGAGAATTAAGGTTTAACGTCGCATTCAGCAATATTTCAGCTATATAGCGACGATCAAACAAAATTCTAAGTATTCAATTCAAAAACTCGGTAAACTAATGCGTTAAAACAGGTACAAACATTATGAACTCAAAATTTCAGCACGCACAGATGCCAAAAACGTTCACGAAAAATACTACACAAGAAATCTGAAACAATACCAGCTTTAAAACACAGAAATACTCAAAATAATAGACGAAATTGCAAGTACAAATGACTCAATCTGACTATATCCGGGCCTGTGTCCCGTAAACAATATATGTAAATATGAAGTTATAATTATATGTATATATCGTTCACCATTATTCCTATGTATATATGTATATATTTTTTTCAATTTCTTTCAATGTCCCCATCGTATCTATATAACCGTCAACTGAACTGAAACACGCTATAGTTTAACACAAGGCAAAGAAGAATGGAAAAAGAAGAAGAAAAATGATAGAACTTATAGTTTGACTGAAGTGTTTATGATATATAAACTCGAACGTGTATGCGGGTCAGTCAGGCTGAACCTTGCCGTACTACTTTCGGCTATAATCCTCAATCGTTTTTTTTCAATCGCTTATATTTTCTCGATTAAAAAACCATTCAATCGCGATATCGCTTTTTATTCGAGAAAATTTTCTCGATTGAAAAACGATTGCCAGCAGAAAAAATGAAAGTACTCAAAGTACTGATGTCTGGATCGCCAATAATGGATTTAAAGTTTCAAAACGTTTCAGCTGGCATGTTTCAGTCGATAGCAGATGTATGGATAAATGTGGAGATTTTCTCCAATTTGTGGACGAGTCTGTTTGGGAAATCACAACTGGAACACAGTTTAGTCTTCAAGGAAGTGAAGGCGGTTCATTTAGAAATATGCTAGGTCTTCATGGTAGCAAGAAACTATCTACAGTAATATGGTTAAAAGTGGATCGTCTGCGTCAATGTCTTCTACCAGTTTTTGCGAGCAGATTTTCATAATTCATGCAATTTTATTGTGACAAAGCGACAAATATGCGAGGAGACTGGATAGTTTTATTAATGTGTTTTTATTTGTGTAGCACAGATATTTGCAAGAGCTGCATGAGTTTGTTAAGTCCCCATTACTTATATATGCCTGCATGGTGTTTATAGTAAATTTGTTTGTTGACAACGTGCGAAAATTCCTGTTGTTGTTGCTGTACGATCATTGCGTATATAATTTAGTTTGAAAAAGTTTGAACACCACCAACAACAAAACTTTTCGAAAGCGGTACCTGACAAATTCTGTTGTTTCCACTTTCGAAAAGTTTTGCTGTTGTTCAAACTTTTTGAAAGTAAATTATATTCGGAGAGCAGAGTACATAATACATAAAATACATAAAAACTGGTGTCTTCATAATCCCAGAACCTGAACCTGTCAAGTGCGACAGTCGGACCAAGGAACAAGATTTGCAACGTATGATCGTACAGCAACATTAACAGGGATTTTCACACAAATTGTCTCTCCAACGCTATCGTTGTCAACAAACAAATTACGAACTATAAACACCAGGCATATATATTATAAGTAATCTGACTTACCGCAAACTCAGACAGATGCAAAAAGCGCACAGCCTGCAAACACGAGGTGGGCAGCTTACCATATTACCAGGTCATCAATTTACATTTACAACAGTCTACGGTGACAGCACAGTGCTGGCATGAGTTATCGCCTGGTGGGCGCTGAGAACCGGGTTTGAGCCGATCGCCCGGAACCAAAGAACAAAAAAATAGTCCACGGATTTAAGCAATCCCTGGGCGAAGAAATGAATATGAAATACACTCAAATTCAGATTTCGTTTTATTTCTAGTTCACATGAAACGATTACGACTGTTTTTTTCTTCATTTTCTGGTTAATACCCTGATATAAGACTCAACACAGTGAAAATCACTGGCGGAGTGATACAGGTTAACCCAGGGTCACCGCATTATAGTGCACGTACACATTTGCATAAATTTCGTGAGTGGCAGCATAGTCTGGTCGACACCGCTACGCGGTGGCGATCCAGACAAAAACCATTCGAGCAGCGATCGCGAATGAATCGTTTATTTTGAAGAAAAAAAACCATTCCCTCGCGCCTTGGAAAATCGCGACTTCGAGAAAATTTGACGAAATAAACGATTCATTCGCAAACGATAATTCGAAACGGTGCCTAAAGGTGTGATGTGGACGGTCGGTTAGATGAAACCATTGTCTCTGCAACTTCTGCTGAAAATCCTTGCTCTGTGAGGTTATTCTGGATAATCTGCAGACGTGTAGGTTGAGCCACTGAGGGTTGTGATGGAGTATCCCGCCGGGTTGGCTTAACAGGTTGGCCCATACTGGTAGGCGACGTTGAGGGGCGGTGAGAAGAGGAATCAGAGCCGGAAACCACGGTCGACGAGGGCCACCACGGAACGAAGAGAAGAATGATGCAGTCGTGTTGAACAATCTTCTGAAGTACTTCCTGCAGTAAGGCAATGGGTGGGTAGGCATATGCAAGGAAGTTGTTCCAGTTGATCGATAGGGCATCGATGGCGTATGCTCGAGGGTCCAGAACCAGGCTGACGAAAAGGGGAAGCTGTGCATTGTTCCTTGTCGCAAATAGGTCGATCAGAGGGTTCTCCCAGATGTTGATGATATGTTGGAAGATCTCTGGGTGCAGTTGCCATTCCGTCTGTAGTACCGTGTCGGGACGAGATAGGCGATCTGCTAATACATTGAGCCGGCCTGGAACATGACGAGCACGTATGTGGCAGTGATGTTGCATCGCCCAGTCGTAGAGGGTCCAAACCATACAGAATGTTGGGTAGGATCCGGTGGTACCCATCTTGTTGATATAAGCAATGACAGTTGAATTGTCTGTTGCGATGAGAAGAGACAAATTCTCCAGTAGAGGACTCCACTGCTGGACTGCACAGATGACAGCTTTCATTTCCAAGAGGTTGATATGAAGTTTGGCATCCGCTGTTGACCATCTGCCGGACATCTCTAGATCATCTAGATGAGCTCCCCAACCTGTCTCGGATGCATCGGTGTAGAGATGGTATCGAGGAACTGGTGGTACAAACGGTACTCCCCGCATGACATTTAACGGGATTGCCACCAAACCAGATGTGGGTGTAGTGACGTCAACACCGGAACTAGTGGTTTGAGATGTGATGTTTGAAGATACTGATGCAAGTGGTATTGCAGAGGACGAACTTGGAGACGGCCATAGTGAGTGAGGTCTTGAGCGGATGTGAACAGACCTACCAGTCGCTGCCATGACTTGAGGGGCTGTGCGGGTGAGGTCAAGAATACTCGAACCATCGACTGAATGTTGGTCCAACAGTCTTCCGGGGGTCGTGCCAACTGTTGAAGTGTGTCGAATACTGCCCCGATGAACTGACGGCATTGAGCCGGTTCCAACTCTGACTTCTGAGGATGAGGAATGAAGCCGAGATGTTGAAGGATGAGTAGAACGAATCGTATCTGAGCGTTGAGTAGAGACCTGTCCTGAGCCCAGATGAAAATGTCGTCTATGTAAACTTCTATGTGAATGCCCCGTAAATGCAGGAACGCTATGGCTGGTGCTGTGATGTGGGTGAAAAGCCATGGTGCGATGTTGACTCCAAACGGGAGCACCTGCCACTCGAAACGACGACCGGCGACGGTGAAGCGTAGGTATCGACGGTGTCGAGGATGAATGGGTATGTGCAGATAAGCGTCTTGTAGATCGATGGAGGCCAGCCAATCCCTGTGATGTAGACGGGCCCGGATCGATGTAATCGACGTCATCTTGAAATGCGGAGGTGGTGACAGGTACAGCTTGTTGAGACATCTCAGGTCGATAATCATACGCATCTGGTCGGAATTCTTTTTCGGAACCAGGAAAACACGGCTGTAGAACCCGACTGTGTTCTCGGCCTGAGGTAACTCTCTGACTGCACCTTTTGTGATGAGAGTGGTGATGGATGAGAGAAGTGTCTGAACGTGTCCTGAAGGAACTGGTAGCAGTGATGGACGAGGACGGGATATGAGCACGGGATGGTCCTGGAAGGTGAAGCGAAATCCCTCTCTTAATGTCCTTAGAATCCATACATCGTCTGTAATGAGCTGCCACTTTTTCCAGAAATGCTGCAGACGACCGACGACAGGATGAGTGAAATGACGGAAGACGGGCAGACGAAAGGAATGAGTACTGTCACTTGTTGGAGGCACCTCTGCCTCTGTCTCTACCTCTGGAAGCTCCGCGTCGACATCCACGGGTAGCTGAAGGTTTGGCAAAGGGACAAAAATTATCTGAAGTAGTCTCCCGTGAAGTTGTCTTCTGAGCTGCACCTAGATTCCTCTGATTAGATGCAGTAGGAGCTGAGCGACGAGAAGCAGCGGCCAAAAGTCTAGATGTTCTCTCTTCCCGAACCTCAGGCATGATAGACTGAATTGCGTTGTTGAACACAAACTTGGAATTAAACGGCTGACGGATCAAGGTGTTTTGAGCAGATACTGGAACTTCGGCTTTAGTATTACGTAAGATTGCCTTGCGCTGAGATTGAAGAAGGTCAGCATATGAGAGGGCGGAAGCCTGGATCACATGGCAATTAGTCTTGTTCAGTGTATAAAAACATCCCCGTAGGTAGGCTTGATGATCGGGAGATAGGAGAATATCACCCTCCGGTTGACGAATCGACGGGTCAAATACTAGACGAGATGCAGCGGACAGGAACCAATCAGTATAAGATGTAATCCGTTGAATGGTGATGAACATTTCTTGAAAACGTTCCACTTCCTTGGCGTTAAGTGAGGTGGTAGTTTTTGTAGTTTTCACGATTTGGTAAACGTTCCACTTCCTTGGCGTTAAGTGAGGTGGTAGTTTTTGTAGTTTTCACGATTTGGTCCAAGTTCAAATCCAACATGGGGGGTTTGTCTGGAAGTACGCCGTCGTGCATCCTATAGAAGGAAAACTTGGGTTTCTGCAACTTATCCTGTTCTTGAAGTTGATTGTTGAGGTTAACCATTGTGGGGGCCCATGCTGGAGATGGCGCACATGAAGTGGGAGCTTTTGCTACTACTGGTAAAGCCGGAACGACGATGGACGCCATAGACACCGGTTCACGTCTAGTCATAGACGCTGAAGAGGAAATAGTAGGCTCCGGCATCTCGGGAACAAGGGCCATCAGGGCCGCCATCTTGTCCGTAAATGGTAAATCTCCCTCCTTTGGTATTGATTTCTGTATATGAGATGAGGATGTCGATGAAGATCGGCGATCAGGAGATGTATAACGAAAATCTCGCAGTGTAGAAGAGTTGGTAGCCAACAATCTATCAAGTGGGTGGCATGGTCGATCAGCGTTGTTCGCAGCTGAAGACCCATGCGTGGACGCATGACGACGTGATGATCGAGATCGTCGTCGTGAAGAAATGGAATGACGATGTGAAGATGATGGCGAACGTCGTGAACCCCGATGTCGACGAGAAGAGTTGGATCGACGGCGTAAAGGTGACGGAGAACATCATGAATTTCTATGTCGACGTGCAGGTGATCGAGTCTGACAATGTGGAGAACGAGATCGTTGAGTCAAACCTGGATCACGGTGTACTGGTGTGTGAAGACGACGTGGCTGAGTAGGCATGGTGCGCTGTGGTTCACGAGACCGGTGTAGACTTAGACGGGGTGGTGAACGGGAACGTTGATACCTATCATCACGTAAAGGCGAACGTGATGAATGATAATCTCGATGACGTCGACGTGAAGGGGATCGAGATCGGCGTCGGGAAGAACGAGATCGGTGATGGGAATTACGGGAGCGTCGAGATGTTTTTTGATTCGACCGACGTGGGGAAATTACACGAGTCCCGGTGGATAATAATCCAGTAGTTGCTGTATTGGAAGGGGTCGCGGTGTCCACAATAATAGAAGACACAGTAGGCTGTTGTTCTTCGCAAACAAAAGGCAGGTTTGGCTCAGTGGTCTTTCTCTTCCCTTTTGTTCTCTTCCCTTTGTTTCGCACTGCTTTTGTTGTATGTAAAGCAGTGGGGACTGATTGTGTAACTGGTATACCCGATAACAGCTGGCCAGGTAGGTTTCCAACACATACAGTGCCGCTTGGTGGAATTACAGGTGATAATGGCGACGAAGAATCTGGCATGTCTTCATTTATATTTATATCCACTTTGAGGTAAATTTCGGCTTGTTGCCTGTCGCTGGGCGCCAATTCCTCGTCTACTGCGGCCTGCAGTAAGTAACTCCATCTGGCCTGTGCATAGTCGTACCAGGCTTGGTCGGGCCAAGCAATACAATCAAGGCACATATTTTTCCTATAACAAATATGCGTCTTACAGGAAAAACAAAGAGACTCTAAATCCAAACTTGACCAAGTTTGTCTGCAAGATGTGCAGCGCTTAGTATTCCTAGTTGTTTTAGACATTGTTTTACAATGTTGTATACTAGAGCTAGACTGATTTTCCCTAACAAGGTAGGTGAAAAAAAACAAACCAAATCTATTTCTTAGCAGAGCTTTTCTCTAACACGTCAGCACGCTGTGCTGTAGGAAGAAAAGTGATTTGGGTGAGTGTGTTTTGGGCGCAGGCGCAGTGTAACCTATTGGCTGAGGCTCCAGAGGGTGAGAATTTTTTAATCTACAGCAGAATCTCAAAGGAGGATTAGGGCAAACTATAGCAGGTGCAGATTTTAGACATAAATTGTATTTTTTATTTTCAAGAGCTACAACGTCGGAGGGGAAAAAAAATTGGACAAGGAATTATGTTGATATGAAAATATCACAATTGTTGTTCCAACAGATATAGCCTGATTGAGCTATAATAGACTGATTGAAGGATCTCCAACCCAACTAGATCGAGTAATTTCCTGCTGTCGTTTACTTTCTATTAATTTTCCATTAACATAGGCTGTTCAGGCGTTCTAGCTACATGAGAATGGTGGGTAATTCAAGCTATTGTATATTATATAGCCAGGATATAGCCATTCAAACTTTCTGCAATCGTCGATAAACATTACCGTACATTATGGGGACCCCAATTTCTGACACAATGAGCTATATTTACAATATCTCTCTGGTGGCAGTTTGTTCCGTTTCGAGGACATGTCCATCAGGACTGTTAACATGTTAGGCCATTCTGATGCCCTCGTCATCGACTGATGAACAGAGAGTGTTGATCAAAGCCAATCATTGATGTAACTACTCCGGAATTGTCCAGTTAATACCGAAATCGGCAAAGCAGAATTGACCACAGTCGAGAGTTGGCCATCTTGTGAAGTCCGACTTTCGATTCTGCTGATCGAGCGATCATGGTATTTCCTGCATTCGTGGTCGCAGGGAATGAAGTTTTGCTGTTTTCAAAAACAGTTTTAATTATTTAAACTCTATTTGAGACATGTCAGGGGGGAATCATAAAAAGAAGAAGAACACATCTTAAATTTTATAATGTGATGAAGCTGATTTTGCTCGTCGGCAGGGAAAAAATAATCCCAAAAGTGTTTTTTTTTTTTTTTTTAAATCAGAAAATCTCACGTCGGCGGATCCACTAATCCGGAATATAAAACATCTGGTCTAACTGAACAATTTCTTGTGTGATATTTTATTATCGCACTTCTAACCACACCGCACGAGGACCAAAACCTCATTAAACCGTGAATATTTTCAACTATTTCCTGGTTGTTTCTGCCACAGTGACTTTGACCTTTGACCTCAAAACTTAAGGGTTCTTCCTTGCCCAATAGAGCAGGTTGATATCAATTCATAAAGATATAGCAGACATCGAAAGTTAAGAAACCGACATATGGATGGACGAATAGATATCAAAATCAATAGGCCTTAAATTTACAAGAATATTTATCTCAATTGCATTCCTGAGCGTATCTCCGAGTTATGCCACATGAATGCCAAAGAATTTTCAATGGTTTTTTGATATCTGGGTCACAGTTACCTTGACCGTTGACATTTTGACCTCCAAATGAATATGGTTATATTCAATTTCATCACAACCCACACCCCTCAACTGGAGTTTATCATAAAGCATCCATGGACATAGCAAATTTCAATAATTTCCTGATTCAGGCATGGGAATTGTAATGTCTGAACAATTCTGTACACTACCAGGAATATGGCTGTATTGAATATTTAAAATAAAATGACAAGTTTTTATTTCACAAAATTTTGATAAAAAAGTCTGAAATCGGTCAATTGGAGGAAAATTCCCATGCCTGCTGAATTTGGTCCACACACAGTAACTTTGACATTTTGACCTCAACATTAATAGATGTTATCTCTGCCCCATGGTTGAAGCATACTCATACATGTAGTTTGGTACCAATCCATAACCTAGAGCTGAAGATAATGTATGGACAACAAATGTAAACAGATGGATGGATGGGATTGGCTATTGCATTACATGACCTGGTATGATTGTTAATATGGTTTCAATATTATTGTTTTATGGGATACAACAAACCCGCTAGGGTTTTATTCCCGCCAGTCTAGCTATCTACTGTCACTTATTTGCATATATTATTAAATCTGGTGAGTAAAGTTTCAATTCAATTCAATTCAATAATGACAGGCATATACAAATCACATGATAAGGATATTTTTCGCATTACTCTTGACTTATATTTATCCAAGATCAAGATAAAGTGAAAGGTTGCAGGACATGAATTTATAATCCATTATGATTGTATGATAGGCTGACCACATGTAGCACAATCTGCCAGAATTAGGCCAGTCCTTCAATTAAACAATATCATTGTATTAATGATAGGTGATATTACTTTACCTTTTCCTTTGTGATGTCCCCTGTCTTCACTGTTACAGTTGTGTTTCCAAACTTCACACTGCTTGGACCACTTGATTGAGGAGTCGCTTCCTCTGACATAAATGTTGATCGTCGACCAGCGTCAAGGGCATCTGTGCTGTAAGACATTTTCTTGTTAAGTCTGCCGGTCTTAGCTGGTTTAGTCTTGTTAGGTTTCTTTGGTGATGGCTTCTTCAGAGTTTTCCTGTGAATTGATCCGTTTGATGCATACTGTCATGAATGTGTTGCCCAACAAACCACCCAACCTCACAACTTGGGGCAACAATTTAGAGAGGATTGGTGCCCAGATCCCACCAACCACCCCCTGCCCCTCTTCACCCCCACCCACCTCTCTCCAGTCTATTATGACATGGAGATGCTCCATGTATCCACAGATGTACAATTCCCCAGGATATTGGCATCAACTGCTTTGTGTTCAGAATAGACTGAAGGGTCGCGGTGTTGAACCACATGGTCACCACATCCCATACATACAAAAAACAAACTTGAAATCCTCCATTACCACACCTGTTTTGAAACGGCGAAGGTCGTGACCTGCTGACCCATGACGTAGGAGTCTGATTACGATCATTCGTAGTGAGCAATAGTAGCGAATGTTCTAGGCAACATTGCCATTGTATTACCAACAACGTGACAAAGCTAAAACTTAATGCTTTTGTTGACGTCATGATGATGTCATTATTCCCGATTGTTGTGCAATGTACGTCAACATAGGACATTAGACATAACCAACTAGTGGATATTATAGGACGTGATCATAATCCGACTCTGACGTCATCGGTCAGAGGTTATGGCTTCCATACGTTTTTCACCATATCTGTTTTATTGCATTAAAAACATTTTTCATAGAAAAAAATATGAACTTATTCTCCACATAGCTTCTACGTAAAGTGTGCAGGGGGTAATTGGTAGAACCTTTAAGATCATCACACAAGCATAAAATAAAATAATTTAAACTACATTTATTACATTTCACCATTTGAATTTGTAAATATGTCGACCTAACAGAGAGACTTTCTTATATTCACAAGCCCTCATATAATGGACAGATTGGGCTGAATACTTGTCTACATGTACTAATCAGGATTCATACACTTACGGAAGGAATAAAATCCAGGAGTTTTCCAGGACTTTTCAGGTCAATAATTTTAATTTTCCAGAAGTCTTTAGTACAATAACTCGCAACAAAGATGAACGAATTAAAGAAGTTTAGCAACAAATGTTTGCATAGCAATGCATGGCATCAGATCACTGGTTCTCTCAGAAGAGGAAAATGTAGTTCTTCCAGAAGATTCCAACTTCATTTTTAAGCATTTTCCAGGACTTTCCAGGTTAGAAATTTAATTCCAGGAGTTTTGAGGACTTTCCAGGAGGCATATGAACCCTGACTAATACATGGTTCATACAGTTACATTCAAATGGAATTCTAGGGGTTTCCCTTGTCAATATATAATTTTACTTTTCCAGGAGCTTTTAGGCACAATTTTCACAAAACTTTCTCAGAGAGGATTATAATAAAATAATGAAGTTCAAGGTCTTACTTCGATCAATGTCCCAATATTTCATACTTAAATTATTCTTTCTTCAGATCTTCAATGACTGAGAGAAGAAATCATGAATGGTAAATCCACTATGCCAGTAGCTGCCTTCATTTACTTCAGTATTTATATAAACTGGCTGTGCTTCACTCCTGTGCCGAGAGTCTGAATGCCAATGTTTGAAATGTCAAGAAATATTCAGAGATATTTTTGAGACAGATTTTCTTACATTCACAAAACAGTGATCCTGTCATTACTTTACCTGGACAGATTGGGCTGTATACAACACTGATGTTTCTTCTCTAAAGAATCTATCCAGTCTGCAAACTTTGGGCTTGTTGTGAATGTGCACCATGGGGCTGAAAGCAACAGTTAATAACATTGAGACATGGGCTTAATGGATCAGAACACCACTTTGTTTAGAAAGTCTGCAATCAGTTTTCCAAAATCAAAGTTTCAATATACCAATTTCAGCGTATGCCAAAAATTGGTTTCAGTATACCAATTTTAGTGTGTGTTAAAATTTGGTTTTATTTTTTTTATACCAATTTCAGTGTTTACTAAGAATTGGTTTCATTATACCAATTGTTATGTCAATGTCAAAGTTCTTCAGTGTGTTCTTCAATGATTGTCCCTGAATGGGCAGTTTAGGCTATACAAAGGTAATGTCTTTGTTTCTCAGGTTTGCACATGGACATTTTCCTTACCCATAGACCCATTTTATTCATATTTTCAAAAAAAATAAAATTATTGCGGCCGCATTATCATTTTTATTTATTAATTTGATGTGTTAATTTCTTCTTTTAAAATGAAACCTACAAGTACAAATGAAACCAGAATTAATTTTGCAAAATAGTTGCTACTGGTCAGTCCTGTGAAGCTAAAATCACCATGTGTTTAGCAGCCACTATTACAGTAATATCTTTAATAATTCATCTCTCTAATTAAATACAAAAACAACTATTTTTCCTGCCTCTGTTAAGAAGAATTTGGCAACTTAACATTTTGACAGTAAGCGACTTCCATGTATGCACAAACCCGTTCCATCTAATTTGCTCAATTAGCACATGGTTTATACAAAGTTACCTCCCTGTCAACTAGGAAATGTAAAATCAAAGGGGAGAAAGGAATTGCTACCTTACAAATATGAACCCGCAGTTTCCTGAAAGGAATTGTTCATTGTCAATTTGTAAAGTAGATTGCATGGGCACCAATTTGTAAATATCTAAGAATTACATGTGCTTATATCTTCTATTGGAGTAACGAGCATATTTTTCTAGACTATTATCTACGAGACTATTATAGTCTCGTTGCTATATAGCTGAAATATTGCTGAATGCGACGTTAAACTTGAATTATCTCTTTCTCTCTCTCTCTACAAGTCCACTTCCATGTACAGTTATGGTTTTCATATCAATTCATGAATTTGATGCTACATTTTTTCGAGATTTCCTTTCGTTTTCATTGTCGCAATTTATGTTGGTATCCACATGCATGGTTGAAGAGAATTGCCTCTTCATACGTAAATAAACAAATTGCTTATGGATAACAACTTCTAGTTTATTCAGGATGACGTTTCGATACAGGTACTAGTATCGTTCTCAAGTCAATGAAAAGGAAATCTTCATACGTATTTTAAAAGAGTGGACCATAAGAGTAATATGTTGCTGAATGTGTTGAGGATACAAATGGGCCAGAAATCGAAACCTAGCAAATGATCAAACTTTGCTTTCTTTGGGAAAAATAAACTGGATCCCTACAGGCTTCCGTGGGTGAAATCTGTGTGGAATTATAATGTTAGTTTTGGAATGCTACCTTGGTTTCAAAGCAAATATTACAAAATAAAAATTCACCTGGTAAATGAAAATTTTTAAAATGAATAATAATATAAAAAATGCCTGCACACATCCTTTTGAAAATATGAGCTTCGGAGGGACACATTAATTAGGTTTGTATGGCCTTATGACGAATGTCAATATCAAACTCCTTCAGTTTGATCACCAGTGACTGTATTTACCTGAATGGCCGAGTATATGGGGTATTTCAACGTCAAATTCCTTCAGGTTGATCACCAGTGACTGTATTTACCTGAATGGCCGAGTATATGGGGTATTTCAACGTCAAATTCCTTCAGTTTGATCACCAGTGACTGTATTTACCTGAATGGCCGAGTATATGGGCTATTTCAACGTCAAATTCCTTCAGTTTGATCACCAGTGACTGTATTTACCTGAATGGCCGAGTATATGGGGTATTTCAACGTCAAAATCCTTCAATTTGTTCACCAGTGACTGTATTTACCTGAATGGCAGAGTTAAAGGGGTGTGTCAACGTCAAATTCCTTCAGTTTGTTCACCAGTGATTGTATTTTGCCTGAATGGCCGAGTCGAAGGGGCATGTCAACGTCGAACTCCTTCAATATGTTCACCAGTGACTGTATTTACCTGAATGGGCGAGTCTACGAGGTATGTCAACATCAAACTCCTTCAGTTTCTTCTCCAGTGACTGTATTTCTTTGGTTCCTTCTTCAATCTCATCCACTGGGCCACTGATAGTGAATTCCACCCGGTGCTTTGTAGGCTGGCTCATGAGCATAGTTACAGCTTTGCTTCTGTGTGAGGTAAAGGGAGACAACTACATGTATGCAGATAGTTCAGCCCTAGCCATCAGTAAAGAATTCTAAACATGATAAATACAGTTTTAAGTTATGGATGAACATCAGTTGGAAAGAATTAAAATTCATCCTAAGGCAGAAGGACCTAATTAATTTATTTTGTGCCACTGATTTTTATCTGAGAAATTATAATCTAACTGCAGGACAGTTAGTTTGAGAGCAGTTTATAATAGTTTGCAGGGTTTCATCCAGATCTCTTTTGGGACCTTTCACAGGTTCCTTCACAAAAATAAATGGTGATTTTGTTTAAAAAAAAATCCAAATTATTTCAAAATCACTACATTTTGTATTATTTAGCCTTCAGAATGTTCACAAAAAAGGCCCTTTCAAAAATATTCTAGATGAACCATGGTTTGAGAGTTATAGTCTGGATAAACCAATCTTACTTCAATTTCTCGTTGACTTGAGCGATCTCATGTTTGAAATAGTGGTAGATAAACCTGCCCTTATTCCCATCAACAGTGATCTTCTTGTCCATTATAGCATTCTCCTTTAACTTCTCCTCGATTTCCCTTCTTGTCACGCCGACGTCTCCATTCAGTCCATTTATCCAGATGGCACTATGTTTAATATCTGTCACAATACGCACCAGTTGGTCAGAGTTATGACGATCACTGATGAAACTCTGCCATGCTGCGGAGTTTAGAAAGTTATGATGACCTTGTTTTAATGAGACTTTCTCGCTGAGCAACACTTTTTTCAGTGACGTTCGAAATGTGTTCGCTTGTCTCTCAGATAATGCCAAGATGGTCAAATTATTCTTTTTAACATAGGTGACGGCTTCATCACAGTTTAATGTTATTTGAAGATACTTCTTGGCCTGGGGTGTTGATAACAGATTAGCCATTGTGGAATGGGGTAGTGGTATTGCGACTTCACTCATCTTCTGTATACTTTCATACATGGACACTTGGGCCTTGGTCAAGCTGTCTGTATCACCGGTAAAATAGATGAGGCCTTTATCCTCCTCTATAGATATATCACAACCATGAAGATCATCTCTATTCTTGAAACCTGATAGGGCAAGTAGTTTTAGCTTTGCTCTGTCCACTGCTGTATTGGTAGTCTCCCCCCTTGTGATGCAGCTCTCTGGTGTTGGATGAATCTCTCTCAGTGGTGCTTGACTTTCAGTATTATCTATCAACTGTGGAATGTTTGGCATATTAGGATTTTCATCATGAATTTCTCCTTCAGGCCATTGAGGGATCTGATGTGCATCTCTAACCGACGGTACGTCTCTAGGTTCTCTGGCTAACTGGCCACTTCCAAACATTTCATCCTCACAAGAAACCTTGGATTGTGACTGTTGTGGATGTTCAAAGAATGGCTCAATCTGAGAATGGTGGACTATGTTACCCGACTCCGCAGTTCCTTCAAAGGTGTGGTCCCGATAAATAGTCTTTGACGTCATCTTCACTTCAGAGAATGCATGTGGGAGATGAGACGAGACAGGCACAGCTGAGACAGTAGTTCCTGGCTCAATGGACTCAACCACAGGGGTTCTGGAGTAGCGAGAACCTTCTGGCTTAGGAGGCACGTGAGGTTTGTGTGGACTGGACTCAGGCTTCTCATATACGTTACTGACAGAATTTTCTCCCATTAATGAGGTATTCAAGTACGAGACATGCCGTTCCACTGATTTGTTGGAGAGTTGATCTGCTTCCCTTTGTTTATCGATTTGAGTTGCTGAGGAGGTTTGTTGAGTCAGCAATTTTGATGACTGTAAACCTGAGACTGTATTTGTATCCGTGTTCTCAAATATATGTGAGAGTGATTTTATGCGAGAGCCAGGTGACTTGGCTTTGGTTGGAGGTGGTGAAGATTTATGCAGATTTCGTGACGATGAATCAGGATCTATGGATGAGGTATCTTCATACAAGTCATGGGATCCCGGTGAGCCTTTTACTGCTGGCTTATCAGGACTTGGATTAACACTAGCATCACCTACTGGAGCCTGTTTGAGTTGTCTGCCCTTGGTTACTTTCAGTTTCTCTATCCAGGGTTGATGGAATCCTTGTATATAAGGCTGCACCTGTAAGTCAACATTGCTGAGTGAATGGGACTTCCTAAGGACTCGGCTCACCACTGCAACATAAAAGAATACCTGTCACAGAAAATAAAATTTGGCAATATCAGAAGAGAGGGTGTGCGAGGGGAGGTCTGATTAATTACCGGTATCATGGGAAGAATGACGGCAGAGATTCACACATGTCGCTTCATGCCACTGGTATTCAGGCACAAATTCAGTTCAAAAATTCAAAATTAGGCATGAAAAAAAACAAACAAACAAAAAACACGAGGGTGAGACCCACAAAACCCCTCAGTTTCCCCCAAGCAATTGAGGAAAATGCTGAGAATGTGCCACATATTGTGGCTATATTTTCTAATCATTCAGAATTGTCCTTTTCAGAGCATATCATTAATCCTGCAGAAAAAACAGCTACAGTCAAGCATATATCACAAAAGGGGCATAACTTTGTAAAATAAGGCCCAATGCCTTTTTTGGGGCTTCTACAATACAAGTAGATAAATAATTTGGTAGCTTTACCGAACACAGTTCTTCAGATATAACTGGTTAATACATTCAAGCATATCCAAGATTATTACACCCAGAAAGGGGCATAACTCCATAAAATAAGGGAGGAGACGATGAATTTTTTGTACGCATCTAGAATACAACCAGATAAATAAGTTTTCAAAATTTAGTAGATGTACCAAACACAGATCTGCAGATATAACTTATACACTTAACTTTCTATCACAAAATAATCAGAGATTATTAGGTCCAAAAGGGGGCATAACTCCATAAAATATGGGCTGAGAGGACTAATTTTTTTGTAGGAATATAGAATAGATAAAAAAGTTTCATCCTAATTTGCAAGCTGTACTAAATACAGTTAATTAGATATAACTGATTACAGTCAAGCATGTACCACAAAATTGAAAATTATTGCACCTGAAAGGGGCGTAACTCCGTAAAATAAGGGCTGAGAAGAGTAATTTTCTGTTGGCTTCTAGAATACAACTGTATAAATAAGCTTCCAAAATGTAGTAGCTGTATCAAACACAGGACGGACAGATGTGGCGACGACAATACCCCGAGGACAAAATGGCCGAGGGGTAAAAACCCTCAAATGTATAGGATTCAATAAAGAAATACTCATTTCTCTGATGGAAAACTAAATTTTTGCTTGGGTGACTGTCAATCAATCAATCCCTTTCACAAAAGTCAAAATGTTTTCCTTGTTAGGAGGGTTTCTCCACACATAGGTAGCCACAGAGGCTTCCAGTTTGTTTGGTGAAGATAAATGGAAGTTCCTCATCTGATGGAATTATAAACCAGAGAGGGTACCCCAAACGTATTCCAGGAAATTGTAACTTTAGCATGCACATATAAAAACCCAACCCCCAGGTTCGCCTCGAATGTGTATTCTGCTTATTCCTGTTGCTGCACATGTCAGACTAGAAAAGAGATAGGAATGAGGTCAAATGGCCTGGAGAAGGTGGAGTTGAAAATATTTCCTGACCATTTCTATGCATCATTGAAGTTGATTGGCTTTGCGATAAAGTTGTTCAGGTCACCTAATGTTTTTCTGTGGGCTCCCCTAATTAAATTCTTTATTATGAATTTAGTGGGTAATTCGACTAAATTACTGATGGAAAATGCCAGTCCCAAAACATCTGTATGAGGAATGACTAAACAATATTAATAACGCTGACCTTGACCTTTTGATCTTGACCTCAATGTTGCCACCTCACATCTTCTAACCATGATGAATCAAGTAAAAAATAAATAGCAATTTTTAATATTTTCTGATTTTTTGGATGACAATGTGGTGAATGACCTTGACTCTGTCCTTGACCTCAATTTTGGTATGCGACATGTCGTCTCTACCTGATGTACATGTATCCATTTACTTCAAATTGAGACTGTAGATACATGGAAAAAACTGCAAAAGTTAAAGACCAAACACGATGTGGCTTTTTTGGCGGGTGCATATAAATGAGAAATTTTCAATGATTTCCTGATTCTAGTTCACACTGACCATTGAACTTTAACCTCTGACGTCGACCTCAATTTCGGTACACAACACATCATCTCCCACTAGGGTATCCACTCACAATAAAATTGCAACCATAGACACTTGTGGAAAACAAACACAGATATAGACCAGTCACGAACGGATGGAAATTGCCATCACATGATAAGTACGCCTTTTTGATGGGTGTATGAAAACTCATTTCAGCTCCAAAATACGGTGGCAAAATTGAAAATAAATTAAATTTGACTGGAAAAAAACCCCCACTCCTTTGTATATGGTGACAAGGATATGAATACCTGGACAGAAGGACCCAAATTGCAGAAACTGAAAGTAACCGACTGAATATCTGATCAGGTCATCTGCTATCTTGCTAACAAACAAATTAGTTGGGATGGATGGACACACAAAATGGAAATACAGATAGAAGAATGCACTGCATTCAGAGCAGGCATAAAAAAAAATTAGGTCACAGATGTGCAAATTTATTCACTATAGAGAATTGACTACAGGAACGGAACTTGGGAAGAGTATTATTAGTTATATTTGATTTCTTTTATAACATCACCCTGGTAGATCTCAAGACCTCAAAGTCAAGGGAGTTAATTATGTAACACAGCAGTCTCTCATGTCTATCAAATTTGTGAGAGCTGTTAAGGGCTGTTCCATTAAAAAAGGTCTGGGAGGGGCGGAAGGCAAGTTTTTCTTGGACCCACCGCTCACGTAATTGAATTTACTTCAGGGCACATGACTCATAAAATAGAATTTTCAGAAACTCCCCCCACCCACGTAATTTAATTGCAGATCACAAAAACATGTAGTCCAGTCTTTTAGCTGTTTTACTCAACTGGTATCTCAAATTTTGTCAATACAAACTGGTAGCAACATTGTCAACTAAAAACGTCAAACTTTTTTCAATCCATGAATTGGATGGTTGACACATTTTTCCTACCATAGTTAGCTCCCTAGTTATCTCCCTTATTTATTCTGGGTTTTGTAAAACGTAATATCAACTTGAACTGGACATGGATTTTTTTCAAGAACCACTTATTGGTACATACAACCAAATTAATGTCTCCGAATTGATGGAGATTAGCATAATCAATTAACTGGAAACATAATTTGTGTCTAATTTGCGCCTACTTGCCTCTGGAGAGAAAATATGGTAACGGGAGCAATCCATTCCAGATACTCTTTTTCAGTTCGTGATTCAACTTTTGCATACCCGCGCAAGAAGTGCTCAGTGTGCACTGTGATGCGCATCCAATAGAGGGAATGTCAACACGAGTGGAAACATTTGGCAAGTTTTTTAAAAATAAATTTGATAAATAAATCACTAGAATAATTTTGATGTTCATTTCCAAGGATAGTTCTACACATTTGACAGGTACATGTATTTAGCAGAAGTTTGTGTTGAAATTTTGATGACCACCCATGTAATAGAATTGATTACTTATACCACCACCGACGAAATAGGAATTTTCCAGTCCCC
The DNA here is from genome assembly GCA_036873755.1 of Hanleya hanleyi. Taxonomy (NCBI): domain Eukaryota; kingdom Metazoa; phylum Mollusca; class Polyplacophora; order Lepidopleurida; family Hanleyidae; genus Hanleya; species Hanleya hanleyi. The sequence goes on along the minus strand of JAVTVY010017189.1, from coordinate 20,267 downwards.
CATGACCCATAGAATAAAATTTTAGTTGCCTTCCGCCCTCTCCATACCTATTTTAATGGAACAGCCCTAATCACTCTCCAAGATTTTGTATTGTGAGAGTGATCTCTGTATTGAGTGATTCACTTTTGTCAATATTACTCTCCATTACATGTACTTGATTATTTTCCAGGGGAGTGATCAATAACTCTCCTTGGGAGAAAGTTAGGTGAGTGATGGAGGAGGAGAGTGATCACTCCCCTTAAAAATGAGAGACTGACACTGTCATGCCTATGTAAGGTCGCTGTCACTTGATTGGTTGTTTAGCATGATCAGCCCTCGATCTATATTTTGACGGCAAATAATTAAAATACACGAGGGATTTACATTTTTGTGAGTAAAACTTACTCATTTTCTTCATATTCGTTTACAATTGATTTGCAACCTAATAATTAATAATAAATAATTATAGCATCTAGCATATGTATTTAAACAAGCGGAGTAGCTAGCAGGTCCTCCGCCAAGTAGCCTGTTTGAGAGTGTATAGCATATACCCTTCCAATATCTCATTAAATATAACTTGGAAAGTGGATATGTGTATGTGTGGAAGGAGACTTTTATCTGAAATTGTTGAGACAAGTTGAGGATGTTTGGGAAGTAGTAATGGGTAGTGTAACACTGGCATGCGAGTCTGCAGTTATGTAATTTGAATAGTACTGTTGATATATGCTGATGACACCACTGCTTATTATGCTGCACCAACTATCACTACATGTATATAAAATAAATGAAAAACTGAACCAAGATTTGATAACTATTGAAGGATGGTGTAAAATCAATAAAATGCACTTCAATATTCCAAAATCAAACATCATACTAATGGGCTCAAGTTGTAACACATTAAGAAATTCCAATGAACAACTGAGTACCGATGTCAATGGTCAAACTCTAAAGAGTGTTTCCAGGGATAAAATTCTAGGCTTCATAATTGATGAATCCTTATCCTGGTCTGATCACATAGACCAAATATGTAAAAAGATATCTCAGAACCTTGGCATTCTTTACCATAACAGGAAACTTCTTCTAAGAGATGCCAAACTCATATTTTGCAATGCATAATTATGTTCTCCCACACACTGATGATTGTTGTACAATATGGGGGAATGCCACACAAGGACAAACTGACAGAGTGTATAAATTACAAAAGCGAGCAGCAATAATGGTTCTTGGTGCCCATTACCAGACACCAACAGAGCCAATGCTCAAAGAGCTCAACTGGATGAGTGTACCACAGAGGATAGAATACCAGAAAGCGATTTTCATGTATAAAGCCATGTACAACTACTATCCTACTTACATCAGTGCTCTGTTCACCCATACTCATGAAATCATGAAGAGACAAACTCGAGCAACAAACAACAACAATCTGTATGTTCCTCGCCCAAAGACATCCTATCTTCAACGCAGCATAGCTTATTCTGGAGCCAAATTGTGGAACTCACTAAATTCTGATTTGAAACAAGCACCATCCTTGAACAGCTTCAAGTCGATGTTCTTTAGTAGTCCACATCAGTAGAAAATGTAAATTTATATATGAAGACGCTTGATCTGTTATGACTTTTTACCATGCTTGTATATTTGTTAAAATGTATATATATGTGTGTATGTATACCATCCCAGAGGGCCTCGGAGAAGAACAGTTTCACATGTAACTGACTGTGTTACCCTCAGTAAATAAAGTTTATCAATCAATTAATCAGTTGTATATGGATTTGTGGACGGTTAGGTTTATACATCGATGGGTGGAATAGATCTCAAAATATCGTGTTCACAACACAGATGGGTACAATATGGGCGAGTGAAATGCAGGATGGCCAATGGCAGCTATATTGGATTACATACTACCTCAATGAAAATCAATACCAATGGCCGTCTAACTGATGTGAAGCGCATTCAGATGAATTGTTCTCATGATACCGCGTTCACAAGATGTGGGACGGAAGGAATGCAAAATGGTCAATGGCAGCCATCTTGGAAAGATGGTAAATGGCAGCCATCTTGGATTACGTACCTCTGTGAAAATCAATACCAATGGCCATCTAACTGATGCGAAGCATCTTCTCGAGTTTTAAGTTGATTAGTCACATTGTTCTCAAGAGATCGCGTTCACAAAATGTGCGACGGATTGAATCCAATATGGTCAATGGCAGCCATCTTGGATTACGTACCTCAGTGAAAATCAATACCAATGGCTGCCTAACTGATGTGAAGCACCTTCTCAAGTTTGAAGTCGATTGGTTGAATTGTTCTCGAGATATCGCGTTCACAAGATGTGGGATGGACGAAATCCAATATGGTCAATGGCAGCCATCTTGGATTACATACCTCAGTGAAAATCCATACCAATAGCCATCTAACTGATTGAAGTTTGAAGTCGATTGGTCGAATTGTTCTCGAGATATCGCGTTCACAAGATGTGGGACAGATGGAATCCAATATGGTCAATGGCAGCCATTTTGGATTACATACCTCAGTGAAAATCCATACCACTTGCCGTCTAACTGATGTGGAGCACCTTCTCAAGTTTAAAGTCGATTGGTTGAATTGTTCTCGAGATATCGCGTTCACAAGATGTGGGACGGATGAATCCAATATGGTCAATGGCAGCCATGTTTGATTACGTATCTGAGTGAAAATCAATAACAATGACCATCTAACTGATGTGAAGCACCTTCTCAAGTTTGAAGTCGATTGGTCGAATTGTTCTCGAGATATCACCTTCACAAGATGTGGGACGGATGGAATCCAATATGGTCAATGGCAGCCATCTTGGATTACGTACCTCCATGAAAATCAATACCAATGGCCATCTAACTGATGCAAAGCATCTTCTCGAGTTCTAAGTTGATTAGTCAAATTGTTCTCGAGATATCGCGTTCACAAGATGTGGGACAGATGGAATCCAATATGGTCAATGGCAGCCACCTTGGATTACATACCTCAGTGAAAATCAATACCAATAGCCGTCTAACTGATGTGGAGCACCTTCTCAAGTTTGAAGTCAATTGGTCGAATCGTTCTCAAGATATTGCGTTCACAAGATATGGGACGGATGGAATCCAATATGGTCAATGGCAGCCATCTTGGATTACGTACCTCAGTGAAAATCAATACCAATGGCAGCCTAACTGATGTGAAGCACCTTCTTAAGTTTGAAGTCGACTGGTCGAATTGTTCTCGAGATATCGCGTTCATAAGATGTGGGATGGAAGGAATCCAATATGATCAATGGCAGCCATCTTGGATTATGTACATCAGTGAAAATCAATACCATTGGCCGTCTTAACTGATGTGAAGCACCTTCAAGTTTGAAGTTGATTGGTAGAATTGTTCTCAAGATATTGCATTCACAAGATGCGGAACGGATGAAATCCAATATGGTCAATGGCAGCCATCTTGGATTACGTACCTCAGTGAAACTCAATACCAATGGCCATCTAACTGATAAAGTGAAGCACCTTCTCAAGTTTGAAATTGATCAGTCAAATTGCTCTCAAGATATTGTATTCACAAGATGTGGGACGGACGGAAGGACGGTACGACAGAAGGACAGACGGACGGAAGGACGGCTAGCATTTCCAAGTCCACCCACCACTTCGTGGCGGAGGACAAAAATCAAGGTCATGCTAAACAACCAATCAAGTGACAATAGCCTAAGGGATAAGCCCACCTTCTGACTTCTCAAACTCCACAATGGCCATCCCAACATCATCATGGACTTGAACCCTCTTTACGTCACCTCCCCCAGATTTGCTGGTATTGTCAAAATAGAGATTGAGGAGGTCTTCTGTATGTGTGCTGATTATGTTGCTGATCAGGATTCCTGTCGATGTCTCCACTCTCTCTATCTGAAGGATATTCCTACTTAACGGCTTACGGCCACATCTCTCTTTGATACTGCGGAGGGCTGCATCTGAAACAGACAACTTGGAATGTAGTCAGGAATTTCTGAAGAGGAGTCATTTTCATTTATCGAGTATTTAGACAGTTTTATGTCACATACACATAGTTCCCCTGGATATGCTGGAAACTTTCAGGAATTTAGAACATTCTTGAAGAATTTTGAACTAATTTCAGAATTAACATGTAGCACCTGTAAGATGTATTTTCATTGAGTGCACTGAACCATAAAATCCAGGGTTCGTTTCTCATCAAATTATACCAGAATCCATTCGGATTCCAGTAAACTCACCTGCGGGAATCTACGGGAATGTTTTTTAAAAAATTTTTTATTTGGTGTATCACTCCAATACTTATCTGCTTCTCGCCCTAATGCACTGAAATGTACTGACGGGGAAAAAAAACTTCAAATATTATTATCACAGTTACAGAGGGGGAGCAGAAAGGAATTTTGTTGTTCTATTCCCTGTAACGATTTTTATATTGCCGCAGTGAAGACTTGAAGTCATCGTCATAATGACAGAAGTTGAAAAACATAAAAAAAATTGAAATCAAGACATGGATCCGAATGAAGATTTTTGTGTTCTAATTGTACTACGTTTAACCGTTTATTTCGACAGGCGTCGAACGACCAGTCGATGAAATAATCTTTATGTAGTTCAGACTAATGTTTTATTCAGGATTGGTGTATTTAACTTTCTAGTCAGTCTTCCTTTCGGCCAATGATCTGCAAAATACAATGAAGTTATGAGACGGATTATCTCCCTTCTCGAATACATTACACTACAGTATGCTGGTCCGACTGCGGCCGAATGTGCGGGCGTTTGGAATTCACTTCAACCTGACCAATATAAGTTCGCTTTAACGGTGTAACTTGGCTCTATTTTTTAGTGAATAAAATGAAATTTCATCATTTCGAAAATTGCAATGACGGGAATCCATTGGGATTCCCATGATTTCAGCTTATGGGAATATTAGGCCGTGTTAAATTGATTCATTGTTTCTTGTCCCGCGCGCGCTTAGGTTTGACGATGCCAAAATCGCCCGCATAGCTTTACAACACAGGAAAAAATTCAACTGACAAAAAAAAAAAAAATCCACTCAGGCAAAAAATACACTAAACAAGACTGTCGTTTTATAGTCTATGGATTAGCTAGCATGGTTTTGTGTATCTGTTTGTCAATAGTGACTAAAAACGTTTAAACAGTCTCAGAATTTAGCTCGTTGTCAAGAAAATTATATTGCTGCATGCTGGCGTTGTTGCTGTTGCTCCCACGAGTGTCAGAAATCCATCTGACAAAACCAGTACAGCATAGCAGCCACATACGTGCAGAGTCAGCTGTATTCTGAAGAATCGAATGCAATTTGTTTGAGATTTATTGGTATTAAAGTCGTCGTGTCCATTTTACTAGTAGGTTTTTTGAAATAAATTCGAAATTCGGTGATGGAAAATGTACGGGTACAGGCGATGTTATCGGACGGAGAAGGCAATATTATCGGACACCTAGCTCGCGCACACGTGTGGAGTGCGATATTTGACGAAAAAATAAACATCTCACAAGAAAGGGAATTTCATTTAACTGAATTGAGAGAATAAAAATATTCTATTCAACGTGGAAAGTAGACGTAATAATAAAGAGAAATTTGAGTCATACTATTTATGGTAGTTATAGCATAGTTTGGTGGTAGTTTGCTGATCCGAATTTTGCGATGCATAAGTTGGAATCTAGCATTTGCTGTGCAAAACTGCGGTGATATAGTCAACAGAGATATTTATTACATCATACCCCCAACTAACTATCTCAATATTAAATATTAAAACAATGTTGGAAATTCATTCGCTATGAAATCATTGATAGTTCATCAGTGTCCGATAACATCACCCATACCCACACCACAGGCGCCGGCCATAATAATGTTAATTTCAGTGAAATAAAAGCGAAATTGTCAATATATTAAATGTTGTTGTTGTTGTTGTTTACGTACAACAACAACACGGCATATACAAATATAGACACGACATATGATATTCACTAATTTCTCTTTAATCAACCAAATTTACATAATTAGTGCAGCTGCCTGTGCCCACACAGTATGCCAAGTGGTTGATGCAGAGATATATGAATGTAACCCTCTTTTTTATTGGCTGATCTTTCTCGCAAAAACCAATCGATGAACGCCGCTCATACAGCCTTTTGTCCTATGGGGAAATATGGCGGCGACCGGACCAATAAGTTTGCTGTCTCTGAATCTCCATGTGTCTTCCTGTCAAGTGAAGATGATATCACCTACAAAGACGATGTGTCAGTCCATTATTACAGCAAGAGGGTCCATTTTCCGATACGCTGTTTCGTCTGTGGCGACACTCTACCTGTGTTTGGGCAAACCAGTGAGGGCCATCCAACATGTGACATCTGCCAGCTGTTGTCAAGGTTTCGAACCAGAGGTGCAAAACGAAAGCGTTGAATGGACTGACAGTCAGTAAAACAGAATACTCTAAATATTGTTCAGATTCATATGATCTATGGACTGATTTTACGCTGTTCAAGTTTTTTTTTTCAAGATATTTAATTTATTTTAATATTTAATTTGAGGTATTTTGAAATTTGTTTATTGAAGTTTTTTGGGTTGTGATTAAAATTGAATAGTGCTGTGTTTGTTTTATCATTTTATTTTAATACATGATCTAGGGCGTGTTCAAATCAGTATTTAGATCAATGACCAACCGATGTGGGTATATTTGCAGGAGTGATGTTTCTTGTGATCTTATGCCATGTGCAACTGCTTCTGCATTGTCCCAATTTTTCTGACACAGCTAAAACAGCTAGGTCATAGAGAAACTACAGAAATGCACTATTATTGAGCTAAAATAATGGCCAGTGTTCTGAAAATTCTCAATCAAAATTTTGTGTTGAAAATGGCTGTTGTGTTGTGTTTACCACTTTGGTTGTCAAGCAGCATGGGGACAAGAAACAAGGAATCAATTTAACACGGCCTTACGAGAATCAGATATTCCTGTCGAAAAACAGGCCCCGAAATATTTCCCTCACAGAAATAGGGGCTGGGCACAATTTGGGCACATTTAAGGTGCAAACAGATAATTTGGGTGCATTTCCCTGCCTACAAAAATTTTGCTGTGCCGAACAGAGGTTGGTCATGCCCAAATTAGGGTAAATCTAAATCAATTGTACCATCCCTGGATACATATTTATATCAGAAACTGACCACCATTATAACAACTATTTTACCACTTAGTTCCTGGTCAAGTTGAACAAGACAGCTGTCAGAGAAGTCCGGCTGTAAGTGGACAGAAGTCACCTCTGCATCAGAAATGACCTCCAGATAATTAACCACCAGTTCTTCTGAGGCATGCGCAGGCAGATTCTGAAAATATATATGCAACAAGAACAGACATTGATTAGATGGAATTGCCAGACTCTCAACAATACTTGACAAGGATGGTGTACAAGTTGTAGTTGCCAACATACACTTGCAGTTGAGAGGGAGAATATATCATATAATATCTATAGAGAAAATATCCTATATACCCTTCAGATGGAGACAATATATCTGTAAATCCAATGTACAAGTATCCATTTGGATAACCGTCAAAAATTTACAGAAAACAAGAAAATGAGGACAAATTGTTCTCTCTGTATCACAATTGCATGACTGATGCAACCTGGTTTAATACTAGAAGAGATATGAATACACTGACCATAGAATCAAATACCTTAGGCCATAAAAAATTAATTAATTGTTTCTCAAGTGGGGGGGGGGGGGGTTTCAGGAGCGAGCGGGCGGGCGTTTTTTTTTTTTTTTTTTTTTTTTTCAAGGAAGGATGCGGGCGGTTTTTTATCTTTTTTTTTTACAAGCCGGGAAGACTGTATAATTGTCCAGTCCTTCAGCATGTTAACCGCCCCACGTTCTCGACATTCAGCAATGTATGCTGAAACCAGCATTGTGAAAACGGATAAAAAATGCGGTAAAAATACAATCACAAATTTCATTTCATTGGACCCATTTCCGATGAATTGTTTAAACTAGGCAAAGAGCATAATGAAAAGCATAACCGACGCTGGAACCGGAGACTAGGATGAAAATATTTCTTTAATTTACAGCCTTTCGTGTTGAAATGTGCACAATTTATGACGAAGATTTTAATAAATAATGTTATGATAAATATACTATTCGCTATTTATAAAATTACGATAACGGAGAAGCGAAATTTACATAATAAAAACATATGGCAATCCGCTTCCGCTTATATTCAGGTCTGATTTTTGTATATGCGCAGTTTGATTTGAAACTGGAACGAGTTCGCGCAACTGCCGGTTGTAAACTATTTTGTGATCGATACGATCATGGCGATGACATCTCTGTACGTATTAAAGCATTTTTCTTTTTCACAAACATACATGTAGTAAAACACCATTTTTGGGAAACGAATAGACATTACAACGAATAAACACAGTTTACAAGCACATTTACACATGCAATAAAAAGAATGGGAGCGGACAGTATGCCAGGGATGCGGCGGATTTTTTTTTTTTTTTTCAAAAAGTGAAAAAAAAAGTGCCCAGCAGGAGAGAAATCGAGGATGCTGCGCCACTTGAGAAACAATTAATTAACTTTTTATGGCCTTATGGGTATGAATTATTCATTCCTTCAAATTATTTAATACCCACATGGATATCCATAGAGCCAGGGGCATATACTATGTACAGAACCAAAGTCATACCATTAACAGAATATATATATTCCAGAAAATAAACGTGTCAGAAAAATTACAAATTTTGTTTTTTTAACATATTGCTGAAATCTACATTCTTTTGCAAGTTTTGGGGCTTGAAAGTCTTAAAATCGTTGTTATTTTAAGGGTTTCTTTATAATTTTGTACATATTCACTTTGTTATAATATATTTTCAGTTTTTTATCCCAAATTTTTAACCTGTATTTGGTCTTGAGAGTTTACGGGTATCCAAATGGATACCCCTGAAAATGGACGAAAAGCAAGGCCTGTTGATAGGACCAAAACAACAATACTAATTACACCGGACAATGTCACGAAAATTGCATATTAAAATTAATTGTCATGCTGTAATTTAAGTAGGTTAAAGTTTATTACTATGTAATACATATCCTTCCGGGCAATTTACATTTTATTCTCATGGTAGGCTGTTTTTGTGGGAGGTTTACCCTATTCTTCTAAATTTTCGAACAGTATTTTTAGACTTAGAAGCAGAATAAAAACATCTTCATGTGAACTGAGGATTAATTCTGTGGCATGGGCATGTTATTTATCCCAAGAACTGAAAAGATAGATAGTAAAATTTGTAGAATGTTGAATTTCTCCATGCAAATGCCTGAAATTAAGTTTTGCCATCTAAATAATTAAAAAAAATACAATATCCAGCATTTTGCTGTAACCTGTTAACAGATTTTCATCAACAGTCCTTAATTTGAGCCAGGCTCGTTATACCTACCATGACGAGGATCATTTTCTGGTTTATCACATCTCCCTCCATGACGTCTTAATCTTTGAGACGATGATCTTTCTCTTCAGTAATCTGCTAAGTAGTCCCTGCAATATGGAGATTAGCTTCATTGAAATGCATGTGCTATACTTGTTGTATTACTCAATGATGACGACTCAGCCAATTGGTGTTTTATAATATATAATAAAGAGACCGAACAGTACGATACATGTACAGTACAGAATATAACCTTATCCTAGAACATGATTCTGATACATGTAAGGAGTGAGATGTCCATTTTTTAAGTTCCCTGCTCATACAACACAACCAAGATAAAAGAACTGCATTTGTTAAATAATCCAGTAGGTGTTGTTGTTGTTGCGGAGGATTTTGGAAAATGCTGAAAAGCGTGTACATGTATGACTGAAGGTAATTGCATGTGCAGCGCAATTAGTTCCTGTCTTTGTGCAAATGTTGAATTACTCAGAGTGCAAACTTGAAACAATTAAGTGAAAAATGTACTATGCTGCTGTGATATTTTCGGTCAATATAAATTACATACACATGATACAATATGGAAGAAGCAAAATGCAGAAAAAGAAAGGTTAATTACCATACAACTATTGGTATAGGTAAGTACTTTTTAACCTAGAGGTGACAAAGAATTTTAAACAATTTTCCAAATTGATTTTCATGTACTAATGAACAAAGATAATCTTAAAATTGTGAAAAGATTCGTTGTCAACTGAAGGTTATAGTTAAAATTAACTGCTAATGTGGTAGGAAGCGGGTTGACCAGTGCATGTACTGGGAACTTCCCTCTATCTCAGTTAGTATGGTGCTGGACTCGTAAGCCAGAGGTTGATGGTTCAACATTGTCATCGCCGATACAATCCTCGTGGGAAAGGGAGTGGGTTATTGGGTCGATGGTCAGGTTGTCGAGATGAGGAAGTATGGGCCGGTGATGGAGATCTGATTGCCGAGTGAATTTCGGGGAATGACGCACGTGGTTCGAGGGAGGGAATGGCAACGCTTGTCAGGCTAGCCCCAGGGTTATCGGGACTGAGGATGGCGATTCTGCATGATGAAGAAGAGTGTGGCAGGAAGCGGGTTCACCAGTGCCTGTACTGTCATGTAGCTGGCGGGAATTTCCCTTTAGCTCAGTTGGTAGGGGGCTGAGCTCGTAAGCTAAGGATCGGTGGTTCAAATCCCCACTGGGAAACTCGGTCACTACAACACTTGTACCAATATCTCAGACTCATTATCCAGTTGGAAATGAAGTCTAACTCTGAGGTGGGATAGTTGAATTTATATGTTTTAGCAGCATGGGCATCCATGAGACGTATCCCATTGTCAAGGTGAAAAGTGGATATACGCGAGCACTGCCTGGCAATGCAGGTGATTCACAATCTCTAATGCTGCCTGCGGATGGTTTGGAGATACCCATTCACATATCGGCACTCCGTTGGTGACCTCAACACCTGCACTGCTGTCTCGCCGCATTATCACTTTCAATTCAAATTTTGGTCTCGCCTGAGAACACATTCTTCACAGCCTCATTACCACTGTCCAGGAACTTCATTCAGAAAGTGAAAATGATTATCAGATTCAGTCAAATAACCTTTCTGTACTGGTAGGCCTATTCTGCAGAAACTTCTTCCGTAATGACAGTTAAACACTTTAACAGTGTTTAACAGATAAACAACAACATTGACAGTTTTTGTGAATCTAGAACAAAAGTATTGTTTTCGCTTTGTAATTGTGTTTAACGCTTGCATTCAGTATTTTCCAAAATACTCTGTAACAACAACAACATCAGCTATTCAGAATTAAATGTCAGTAGGTTTTGCTTGTAACCTTGTTGAACTAATAATAATAACTGATACCTTCGAACATGCTGCATGACTACTCTATCGATATCCCAGGTTTGTTCTTCAACTGCTGACTGGCCCAAAACATCTGATCAAAATGCCCGGACTGCGGCTCGTCAAAACAAAATGTCGGTCTTCTTTGTTGTTGTTGTTGAACTAATAGGTCTTCTCAACCAAACCATTTCTGGGAAATTCATATAATGACGTCACTTTCGCTTTCGTTTTGATAAGGAGATACATCTTTGGCGAAGGCCTAATCATACCAACATAATGTGGGTTTACTGTGAATAGGTAGTACATATATCTGTCTTATATAATATATATTTTCTTTTGGAGATAATGAGGCATGAAACTGGCAGAAAATTAAAACGTAGCAAAAAAATGCGGGAAATCCCCTCGTGCTATTTCCAATCTCCAAGTTAGAAGAGCACTGTGCGGTTACCTCCCTTCGTCCAACCGTTGGCTCATTGAGCCCTGATCGGTCCTACTATTTACCGGCTAGTCACGTCCAACCATATCTAGTAACGTCCAGTGATACGTCTAATCAAGTCCAGTAACGAAAAACTCACGTCTAGTCAAGTGCAATAGGAAAAGGTTCAACGTTCAGCCACGTCCAGTACAGATAACGCAAGGTCCAGCTACTAGTCTAGTAGCATTTTCAGTAGAACTCATTTTTCCACGTCCTGGTTGCATTTATAGAGATTAGAAAAACCTAGTTCTCGACATGGCTTTGACTTGATACCTAAGTTTCTTTATTAATTTTGAATGTAAACTGTTCTATTTCAGATTGAATTTCAAATTCGAACATATTTAAATTTTAATTTAACTTTCAATTTTTCCCCGTCTCAATTTTCGAGATTCCTAATGGAACAGAATTTTGATTTGAAACAAGGACTCAGACCCGAAAAGGTCAAAGTATCGACAAATTCTTTTAAAACTGCGCCTGACTTGTGTTTAATAAATGTATTTCAAAGGGTTACTTTACGTAACTCTGGAAGACGGCAAGGATATCTCCAATCCACAAGAAGACACGAAAAGACACTCCTGGAGTGTGACTAAAATCCGTCCAGTACCACCCGGTACTTTTTACACCATCCGGTTCACCATACAATACAGGTGTGATGGATAAGAATGTCCTGGTGATTAGTGACCCTTCTCCAATCATTTTCTATTGCAACTGAGGAAGGACACTTGTCCCTAATGTGGAGACAATTTTCGTAGCTGGATATAGAATATAAGAGCTGGACAATCTTAACCACCGGACATTCTTAACCACCGGACAATCTTAACCACCGGACATTCTTAGCCTCCACACTGGTACTCCTTTGGTGTCCCATACAATTGTTTCTGTTTACCGTCCAATACGATTTGAACCGATCGGGTTAGATGTACCATACGAGAATTGTGTACCGTATGTTATTTATCGTTTCCTGTAAATTTGAGCACGTTTTGTAAAAACCAGTTTGTTTTCTTATACCGTCTATTATTGCAATAGGTGATAGAACGTTCAGTTATCATTGTTAATAATTATCTCTTACTTAATCCATAGAGTTAATATTGAATAAAATTATGTACCCCGGCTACGGAACGTTATTTATCATATTCTATTATTGCAATAGCTAATTAGCGCCTTATCAGTTTCAGTTATGATATTTATCTCTCGAAGTCCATGTAATTAATATTAAAATAACTATATACCAGTCTTAATCAATCTATGGCGTTTTATTGGACTTTCTAATATGAATGTATAATTAAAGCTGCTTAATTGCGTATAATAAAATTGAAGGTACGGTACGATATATTGTAAACACGGTAGCGTTTTTCTGGTTTTGTGTATCATACTTGTTGATTCGATAAATATCATCTGGAGACCACTGGTCAGTCAAGCGGATTTGACGAATGGAATATCACGATGTCTTCTTTTAAACATCGTACATACAGTAAACAATTTTGTATGTGATAAGTATCTCCAAACAGCAGCGCAGTGTAAAAAGTATACCGAACGGTGCAAAAATACCAGAAAAACCTGTATGGCAACAGAGTCAACTCTCTGTGATTTTCTTGGACTTTCTATTACATGAATGTGTATAAGCTGTTTGCGTATTGAATAAATATTGAGATATTACTAATAATATAGCTTTTTGTGCTTTCTCAGTGCAGCATCGGACGGAGTACCGGATGGTGCATGGAACATAATGGTACGGAGAACACTTGCAGGTTTAAGATAAAATTTACAGATAAAGACGAATAACATACAAAATCTTGCATCGGACATCACGAAAGCGGCATTGGGCAGTCTATAATGGGCAGTGCATGAAGTAAAAATGCCCAAGACAAAATATCATATTTATATGCAAATATTACTATTACCAGGTGCTGGTTAAGGAGTTGAGTATAGCTATTCCACCTTCGACTTAGTCCTCCACTGCAATTACCTTGGATGATATATTCAATAAACACAAGTAATTTCTGCAGGAATGAGGTATTTCCCTTCCAATCACTCATAACCATATACCAAAATTGTACCGGACTCCCAAAATGCATAAACCACCATATACAAAGCTAGATTCATAGCTGGTTCCAGAAGTTGTATAACTACACTTCACTTTGTTTCCAAGAGACCTGTAAGCAGTTAAAATCATTTTTGGGGAATTATTGCGTTGACATTTCATGAAATTCAGATGTCGATTGCATGTGGATAATTTACAACCCAGAATGTCTTACACAAGAACTGGATGGCAAAGGACACATACCGTATGAAGATGTATCTACTTGGGATCTCTCGACTCTATATACTACTATTCTTCATCAGGAAATCATTGATCATCTTAGTTCATTAATAATAACGGTGCACAATAAAACTGGTCGTAACTTATGTCTAATTCCGCATAACCCGGGGCTAGAGGCCGTATGCCCCCATGTATTTCAAGATCATCATGGTGTTCATATGAACACCCATGATCAAAGCGTGACTGAGACACACCCTTTACAAGGAAAATCATATGGATTAAGAATACTGATCAGCGTTACGGATTTGATATTATTGGGACATCATGATGTCTTGCTGGCATCATTGAAAACTGCTGACTGCTTCTCTCTTCCATGAAACCAGCCTGCTTTATGTATAATATGATTTATTCTTTTAATTTGGTGCTAATGCTATGATATGAATTAGGTCTTTGAATTATGGACGCGGGAATTCTTTAATGAACGACGGCTGAACATTGAATGACGGACTAGACGCTTGTATTTCGTAAATGATATCATTCTTGGAATGTTTCTTTGTTGATAGAATTGCTTGAATTTCGTATTAACAACATCTATGGTGATCCCATGCAATGGGTACAAATTGGGCATCACCTTTGGCAGACCTATATATCTGTTATTTGAATACGTCCTATATGTATGCAGAAATTCTTAAAAAGATAACCGTTACAAGTCGGTTCGTTTCATTCACCAAACACTATATAGACCCTCTCTCATTACTGGATAATCCCTATATTAGCGACGTAGGGATATTTACACCACCCGCCTTCACTGGATTTGAAAGAAACCACTGATAGTCCAGACTGAACATTATATCTGGACCTATACCTTTACAAGAATGTGGATCGGAGTTTCTTCTGCAAATGGAGCCAGGGATGTGATCATGTTCTTGTTTGCTGAAGTTGTTCAATTCCCACATATAATCTATGTGAAATTTGGCAACACAATATACCAAGAGCATATAGGTATCCCAGTGTGTACTAATTGTGTACCCATTTTGTCTGACCTATATCTGTTAGTCGCTTTTAAAAACCGATAAATTCAAAGCCCGTTCCTTCTCATTCATCAAGCGCTATATAGACAACCTTCTCGCCGTGGATAATCAACGTCACAAAACATTATTACAGAACCTTATCGAACACCTTATACCACCTAGCGCCTTCACTCAAAGTTTCTCAAATCTGGCGATTCATATCACATGCTGATAGCAAACTACGAGCGCAGCGTGCAAGATCTATGGCGTTACGTTTCGTAACTTGTGTCTAATTCCGCTCAACCCGGGGCTGTGAATCCATGTTTTTCATGATCCGCATGTTGTTCATATGAACAGTCACAACCAAAGCGTGCCTGAGATACACCATACTCTAGATAACGAATTTACAACGAAAATCGAATGGATTAACAATTTTAATCAGTGATATGGATTTGATAATTTTGGAACATAATGATGTCGGCATCATTGAATGTATACTTTTATGTATACTATGATTGGTTTTTATTGTAACTGTGTAAGATGGTGCTAATGCTGTTATATGAATTAGGTCCTTGGATCCTTTGATAAGGAGATATATCTCTGGCGAAAGCCTAATCATTACCAACATAATGTGGGCTACTGTGAATAGCTAGTACATATACCTGTCTATAAAAGATATCTTCTTTTGGAGATAATGAGGCATGAAACTGGCAGAAAATTAAAACCATTTGTACAGCCAGTGCGTAGCAAAAATATGCGGGAAATCCCCTCTTGCTATTTCCAATCTCCAAGTTAGAAGAACGCTTATCATACACGGTTACCTCCCTTCGTCCAACGTTGGTGCATTGAGCCCTGATCGGTCCTACTATTTACCGGCTAGTCACGTCCAACCATATCCAGTAACGTCCAGTAATACGTCTAATCAAGTCCAGTAACGAAGAACTCACGTCCAGTCAAGTGCAATAGGAAAAGGTTCAACGTTCAGCCACGTCCAGTACAGATAACGCAAGGTCCAGCTAAGTCTAGTAGCATTTTCAGTAGAACTCATTTTTCCACGTCCTGCATGGTTGCATTTATAGAGATTAGAAAAACCTAGTTGTCGACATGGCTTTGACTTGATACCTAAGTTTCTTTATTAATTTTGAATGTAAACTGTTCTATTTCAGATTGAATTTCAAATTCGAACATATTTAAATTTTAATTTAACTTTCAATTTTTCCCCGTCTCAATTTTCGAGATTCCTAAAATGGAACAGGATTTTGTTTTGAAACAAGGACTCAGACCCGAAAAGGTCAAAGTATCGGCAAATTCTTTCAAAATTGCGCCTGACTTGTGTTTAATAAATGTATTTCAAAGGGTTACTTTACGTAACTCTGGAAGACGGCAAGGATATCTCCAATCCACAAGAAGACACGAAAAGACACTCCTGGAGTGTGACTAAAATCCGTCCAGTACCACCCGGTACTTTTTACACCATCCGGTTCACCATACAATACAGGTGTGATGGATAAGAATGTCCTGGTGATTAGTGACCCTTCTCCAATCATTTTCTATTGCAACTGAGGAAGGACACTTGTCCCTAATGTGGAGACAATTTTCGTAGCTGGATATAGAATATAAGAGCTGGACAATCTTAACCACCGGACATTCTTAACCACCGGACAATCTTAACCACCGGACATTCTTAGCCTCCACACTGGTACTCCTTTAGTGTCCCATACAATTGTTTCTGTTTACCGTCCAATACGATTTGAACCGGTCGGGTTAGATGTACCATACGAGAATTGTGTACCGTATGTTATTTATCGTTTCCTGTAAATTTGAGCACGTTTTCTAAAAACCAGTTTGTTTTCTTATACCGTCTATTATTGCAATAGGTGATAGAACGTTCAGTTATCATTGTTAATAATTATCTCTTACTTAATCCATAGAGTTAATATTGAATAAAATTATGTACCCCGGCTACGGAACGTTATTTATCATATTCTATTATTGCAATAGCTAATTAGCGCCTTATCAGTTTCAGTTATGATATTTATCTCTCGAAGTCCATGTAATTAATATTAAAATAACTATATACCAGTCTTAATCAATCTATGGCGTTTTATTGGACTTTCTAATATGAATGTATAATTAAAGCTGCTTAATTGCGTATAATAAAATTGAAGGTACGGTACGATATATTGTAAACACGGTAGCGTTTTTCTGGTTTTGTGTATCATACTTGTTGATTCGATAAATATCATCTGGAGACCACTGGTCAGTCAAGCGGATTTGACGAATGGAATATCACGATGTCTTCTTTTAAACATCGTACATACAGTAAACAATTTTGTATGTGATAAGTATCTCCAAACAGCAGCGCAGTGTAAAAAGTATACCGAACGGTGCAAAAATACCAGAAAAACCTGTATGGCAACAGAGTCAACTCTCTGTGTGATTTTCTTGGACTTTCTATTATATGAATGTGTATAAGCTGTTGCGTATTGAATAAATATTGAGATATTACTAATAATATAGCTCTTTGTGCTTTCTCAGTGCAGCATCGGACGGAGTACTGGGTGGTGCATGGAACATAATGGTACGGAGAACACTTGCAGGTTTAAGATAAAATTTACAGGTAAAGACGAATAGCATATACAAAATCTTGCATCGGACATCACGAAAGCGGCATTGGGCAGTCTATAATGGGCAGTGCATGAAGTAAATATGCCCAAGACAAAATATAATATTTATATGCAAATATTACTATTACCAGGTGCTGGTTAAGGAGTTGAGTATAGCTATTCCACCTTCGACTTAGTCCTCCACTGCAATTACCTTGGATGATATATTCAATAAACACAAGTAATTTCTGCAGGAATGAGGTATTTCCCTTCCAATCACTCATAACCATATACCAAAATTGTACCGGACTCCCAAAATGCATAAACCACCATATACAAAGCTAGATTCATAGCTGGTTCCAGAAGTTGTATAACTACACTTCACTTTGTTTCCAAGAGACCTGTAAGCAGTTAAAATCATTTTTGGGGAATTATTGCGTTGACATTTCATGAAATTCAGATGTCGATTGCATGTGGATAATTTACAACCCAGAATGTCTTACACAAGAACTGGATGGCAAAGGACACATACCGTATGAAGATGTATCTACTTGGGATCTCTCGACTCTATATACTACTATTCTTCATCAGGAAATCACTGATCATCTTAGTTCATTAATAATAACGGTGCACAATAAAACTGGTCGTAACTTATGTCTAATTCCGCATAACCCGGGGCTAGAGGCCGTATGCCCCCATGTATTTCAAGATCATCATGGTGTTCATATGAACACCCATGATCAAAGCGTGACTGAGACACACCCTTTACAAGGAAAATCATATGGATTAAGAATACTGATCAGCGTTACGGATTTGATATTATTGGGACATCATGATGTCTTGCTGGCATCATTGAAAACTGCTGACTGCTTCTCTCTTCCATGAAACCAGCCTGCTTTATGTATAATATGATTTATTCTTTTAATTTGGTGCTAATGCTATGATATGAATTAGGTCTTTGAATTATGGACGCGGGAATTCTTTAATGAACGACGGCTGAACATTGAATGACGGACTAGACGCTTGTATTTCGTAAATGATATCATTCTTGGAATGTTTCTTTGTTGATAGAATTGCTTGAA
Organism: Hanleya hanleyi; assembly: GCA_036873755.1. Classification (NCBI taxonomy): domain Eukaryota; kingdom Metazoa; phylum Mollusca; class Polyplacophora; order Lepidopleurida; family Hanleyidae; genus Hanleya; species Hanleya hanleyi. Next base: position 1,556 of record JAVTVY010017189.1, on the reverse strand, counting down.
TTTCGTATTAACAACATCTATGGTGATCCCATGCAATGGGTACAAATTGGGCATCACCTTTGGCAGACCTATATATCTGTTATTTGAATACGTCCTATATGTATGCAGAAATTCTTAAAAAGATAACCGTTACAAGTCGGTTCGTTTCATTCACCAAACACTATATAGACCCTCTCTCATTACTGGATAATCCCTATATTAGCGACGTAGGGATATTTACACCACCCGCCTTCACTGGATTTGAAAGAAACCACTGATAGTCCAGACTGAACATTATATCTGGACCTATACCTTTACAAGAATGATCGGAGCTCTCTGCAATATACAGGGGATGTGATTCATGGGATGTTTCTTTGTTTACCGAGTTGCTTGAATTTCTCAATAATAATATCTATGTGAAATTTGGCAACACAATATACCAAGAGCATATAGGTATCTCAGTGTGTACTAATTGTGTATCCATTTTGTCTGACCTATATCTGTTACTCGCTTTTAAAAACCGATAAATTCAAAGCCCGTTCCTTCTCATTCATCAAGCGCTATATAGACAACCTTCTCGCCGTGGATAATCAACGTCACAAAACATTATTACAGAACCTTATCGAACACCTTATACCACCTAGCGCCTTCACTCAAAGTTTCTCAAATTTGGCAATTCATATCACATGCTGATAGCAAACTACGAGCGCAGCGTGCAAGATCTATGGCGTTACGTTTCGTAACTTGTGTCTAATTCCGCTCAACCTGGGGCTGTGAATCCATGTTTTTCATGATCCGCATGTTGTTCATATGAACAGTCACAACCAAAGCGTGCCTGAGATACACCATACTCTAGATAACGAATTTACAACGAAAATCGAATGGATTAACAATTTTAATCAGTGATATGGATTTGATAATTTTGGAACATAATGATGTCGGCATCATTGAATGTATACTTTTATGTATACTATGACTGGTTTTTATTGTAAGATGGTGCTAATGCTGTTATATGAGTTAGGTCCTTGGATTAAGAATTCTTTAATGGACGACGGATGAATATTGAATGATGGACCAGACGCTTGTATTGTTTTACGTCGAACCTACGACAGTAGTATACAAAGCGTAAATGGAGTCAACAGCGCTTCACTGCGCATGCGCAGAACCTGTTGTGACGTCAGAAGTGGCTTTGTGCGCATGCGTGTGGTGTATGGTGGCTGGTGGATGGGTGATGGGTGCAAGATGGCCGCTGTGGTGGATGGTGGATGGGTGATGGGTGCAAGATGGCCGCTGTGGTGGATGGTGGATGGGTGATGGGTGCAAGATGGCCGCTGTGGTGGATGGTGGATGGGTGATGGGTGCAAGATGGCCGCTGTGGTGGATGGTGGATGGGTGATGGGTGCAAGATGGCCGCTAATGTGGTGGATGGTGGATGGGTGATGGGTGCAAGATGGCCGCTGTGGTGGATGGTGGATGGGTGATGGGTGCAAGATGGCCGCTAATGTGGTGGGTGGTGGATGGGTGATGGGTGCAAGATGGCCGCTGTGGTGGATGGTGGATGGGTGATGGGTGCAAGA